>CM060332.1:1016328-1023828 GCA_030674155.1 Stramonita haemastoma
GCACGCACGCACGCGCACACACACACACTTCCCCTACCCCACCACGCAGGCACACAACAAAAGAGATCTGCGCACCACATCCACATATCTTTTTCCTTTCTACATACCTCCAATTTTGTCCCCCACCATCCCGCAGAAGAAAAGGAACGGACTGTCTATCTCTCCCTGAGGCACCAAGAGGAAATCGGCCTTGCGGCAATCTGTAGAAGAAGAGAAAAGAAGGTCCACGTCCTTGAAAATCATCTCAGAATCCCTCTGTGCACGTCTCTCTATCTATGGGCCGACATCATTGTGTGTGTAATCTTCTTAGCAGTCTGTTCAGGCTGAGGAACGCTCTCCTCCATCAGAATCAGATTGAAGTCAGACACTTCCTCCTTGCTGTCACTCTTATAGTGCTGCTGTATTCTTTCTTGGTGTTTACGGCAAAGTAGTGTAGGATCATCTTTAAAGCCTTTGATGTAGTTATTGATTGCCATTTTTAAAGGTGGTAAAGGTAAAGGTGTTCCCATAACCTATGCGGTCGTAGGGGAGAGAGGCATCAGAAACCTCAGTTTCTCCAGGGGCCAGCATGTTGAGGGCGGCGCCCATCTCTCCCTCGCTGCTTTACTTTCCCTGACCCTGAAGAGGACAGGTACCCATTGACAGCTAGGTGAAGCATTATAAAGCACAGATATCAAACATCAAGTATAATACACAATTTTCTGGATTATTTCCAGCACCTCCCAAAGTATAGTTGTTGTTACATTAAAGTGCAAATTAGTGTGTTTTCCCCCTTTTTCAATACTGCAATTCTTGTCTCAGTTGAACTGTACACAGACCGCTAAATCTCTGTTTACTGATGAGGAACATATAACATCGACAATAATAATTTTAAAGCAGACAGACAGACAATAACACAGATATACAGACACACAGACAGACATTCAGACAACGTAAACATGATTTCAAACCTTTCTTGAGATTCACCCAGGGTGTAGAATGACAATACCACGAGCCAATAAACACATCAGCAACACTTCCTTGGGGTTCGTTTTTGTTTAGTTTTTCCACAGAGGCTTCTCTTACGCGGAATGTTCTATCGGTGTTTCCTTGCATCTTGTAGAGAGTTTCTCAAGTACAGAGAGGTATCCATGTAGTAATTAATCTCAATAGCTATATCTTGTTTTTTTTTTAATAAACATTTTTTTAAAATGCCAGTTTGTATCTTGCAAACGTGGAAAAGGGTATGTTTTATCATGGTTTTCCTTAAACTGTCTTTGAGAGAGTCTATGTCTCATCCCAGTTTTTCTTAAACTGCACTACATATATACACATGCAGAAGATCAAATATACACGTTAAAGATCCTGTAATTCATGTTAGATTCCGGTGGGTCGTAGAAATGCGAGCATAAGCAACATACAACCCCTCAGTGGAAATGCGGCTACCTTCATGGTGGGCAAAAACAGTCGCATATGCAAAAGGAACACAAACAGGAACAAAAATCCCCGCATACCCCCACTGATTCGGCAAAAATTCAGTACAATGTGTTGGCAGACAGTTAGTTACCAGTTTTTAAAAGTTTTAAGAGAATCTATCCGAAACCGATTTAATTATAAAATTTGAAATAAATCGATGAGCATATCTACTGATCAATTACCGCTGAAGAAAGCTACTTCCACGAACATGTTTTCGTTTGTGGTTTGATCTCTCAGCTTTGCAGATCCGAGAGAGTTTGAAGAATAAAACAAATGTTTATTTTTTAATCCTGGGAGATGAATGACATCAGGTGTTACACTTGTATGACTGTGCATGGCTTTTTAATCTCAGAAAGACCTTAGTGTCTATAATCTTGTCAACAACTACATGCTATCATTTTTTGTTGTCAAATGGGAGAAACACCTTCAGGAAACAGCCGTAACATTAGCGTCAATGCCTCTGTGATCGTTGAACCGGCAGTTAGACAAAAACTACTGCAGTGCACGGAAATGTCAGAAGACTATTTGCAGCATTATCTCCCTTGTATCGCTAAAGTCAGCAACAGAAATGGTGACACAATAATACCCCCCCCCCCCCCCCCCCCTTTCTGCCGACAAATCTCCCTTCTGATCATGCTTTGTCAGCCAAAAACTTCATTCTATTTATAGTAAAGAAATCCGCTGACGACAAACTATTCTCTGCTGTCAACAGAAGACAGCTTGCTGTCAACAGAAGACAGTACAGAAGACAGTTTGCTGTCAACAGAAGACAGCTTGCTGTCAACAGAAGACAGCTTGCTGTCAACACCAACATGCTGTGTAGCTCAGACAGTCCACTAAACTAGATGGTAAAGTCCAATCTGCTACATCAGCCACTGTGAAAAAGAAAAACCCAAAGATCTGGCCTGACCCCTATCACCCCAGTGGTCAAGAATGGAGACTGAAAGGACCTGCAGCGTACTGCTGCCTTCGTCATAGGGGGACAGGATAGCCTGGTGGTCAGAGTGATGCACTCGTGATCTGCTAACCAGGCTTCGAATTTCGTTCAAGAGGATTTTTCCTCTGGAGTTAACATCAATGCTGACTCTACTGCCCTCCAAAAGTCCTTCGAATGAGACTAAAAGCCAAGGTCCCGTGTGCGAGCGCACGCAGATCTTACGCACACGTTAAAAGCTGTTCCACTTTTCCGAAGAGTAGGTCCATTGTGTACCGATGGGAACAGATGACAAGAATGACAAAACTTCATATATACGGGGACTCGATGTGAAAAAAGCATATGATTGCTTATTCCATTATTCCCGATTTAATTGAATGAATAAATAAATAGTCTAGTGGTTAGGGCGTTGGACTCGTAATCTAAAGGTTGCGGGTTCGATCCTAGCTTTCGGCTTATGGCGTTGTGCCCTTGGAAAAGGCACTTTACGGCTATTTTCTCACCCCACCCATGTGTAAAAGGGGTACCAACCTTGTGTTGGGGGTTAAGCCTGCGATAGACTGGCGTCCTATCCAGGGTGGAGTCTATGACTCTCAGTCGCTTAACGCCACAGAAACCGGGATAAGCACGGCCTGATGAGCCTTAGGCTTGGGACAGACTTTAACTTTTTAACTAACTAACTAACTAACTAATTAAATAAACACAATCACAGAGACCCAGTGTCCATCTGATGAACACAAAAAACCCTAAACACCCCCCTCCACAACAACAAACAAACAAAACACCCCTAAAAAGCCAAACCAAACCTTACTCTTTCTGTAGTCCCGATAAAGAACGAACAGCAGCAATACGCACAGTAAAAGAAACTAAAGCACTACAGAAGTTGTCATCATCTATGTCACTTTGTCTCCCATCAGTCTGTCTCTCGAGCTTTCTGTCTGTTGATTCATGATTCTGTGTGGGCGCGTAGGTACGTGCACATGTGTACACACACAAAGAAATGAGAGAGAGAGACAGAGACAGAGACAGAGACAGACAAAGAGAAAAAGAGACAGACAGAGACTTACAGACAGCCACAGAGACAGAGAAACAGAGGTATACACAGACACAGACTGACACACCAGACAAACAGAAACTCGAAACTCGAAAATTTTTTGAAATAGATCGAGAGACAGACACAGAGATAAACACAGACAAGCAGGCAGGCAGGTTGGCAGACAGGCAACAGAATAACAGGCAGACAGACAGGCAGGCAGGCAGGCAGCAGGACAGACAGACAGACAGACAGACAGACAGACAGGCAGGCAGGTAAACAGATAGGCAGAGAGATTTGATTTGATCTGATTTATTCTTTTATATCGAGGATAATTGAGGGAAAAGTAGTGAGGAAAGACAAGTGCAGGTACCAACTTCTCAATCATTTTGAAAATGACTTATCAAAGATTCCAAAAAAAAGAAATGAAAGTAAATTCTAGGAAATAATGTCTTTCAGTGGCAGCATTGTAGGCATTTCTGAGTAAGAACCATGCCTTTGGCCTGACCTGACTCGAGTTTCGGCTCCTGGATGAGCCCTCATCAGAGGTCCCGGTGATTATATCGAGGATAATAGAATAAACACTCTTCTGCTTTTTTTCATCCAGTCCCAGTGTGTATGCAGTTTTTGTAAATGTCATCTGTTCCCACCGGCACACGATGGCCTACTCTTACGAAATGCGGAACAGGATTTAACGTGTGCACAAGGTGTTCTGCATGCGTTCGCACACGGGGCCTCGGTTTAAAGTCTCATCCGAAGGACTTTTGGGGAGAGTGGAGTCAGCACTGATGTTAACTCCAGGAGAAAAATCTCCTCGACCGGAGACAAGCAGACATACAGACAGACAGCCAGACAGATAGGCAGACAGGCAGACTGGCAGGCAGACAGACAGACAGACAGACAGGCAGATAGACAGACAGACAAAGACAGTAAGTGTGACAGAGAGAAGATGACAGTGGGCGGGGCACAGCTGGGATGAACGGCAATCAATAGTGCTGGTTGTTGTGTGTTCTTACTGCCCTGTATACAGAGATAGATAGAACACTTAGGATAGTGGAAGAGGACTTAGGATAGTGGAAGAGCACTTAGGATAGTGGAAGAGCACTTAGGATAGTGGAAGAGCACTTAGGATAGTGGAAGAGCACTTAGGATCGTGGAACCACATAGGACAGACAGACAGAGAGGCAGAGAGAGAGAGAGAGAGAGAGAGAGAGAGAGAGAGAGAGAGAGAGAGAGAGAGAGAGAGAGAGAGAGAGAGAGACAGAGACAGAGAGAGAGAGAGAGAGAGAGAGAGAGAGAAGACAGACAGACAGACAGACAGACAGACAGACAGACAGACAGAGTGGCAGAGACAATGAGACACAAAGAGAGGGGTGGGGAAGAACAGACAGGGATGTCAATCAATACTGGCCTGGACAGACAGAAAACTTGGGACACTGACATCCCAGTTCAGAGAGAGAGAGAGAGAGGAGAGAGAGAGAGAGAGAGAGAGAGAGAGAGAGAGAGAGAGAGAGAGAGAGAGAGAGAGAGAGAGAGAGAGAGAGAAAGAGAGACAGACAGACAGACAGAAAGACAGACAGACAGACAGACAGACAGCCAGCCAGCCAGCCAGCCAGCCAGCCAGCCAGCCAGCCAGAGAGAGAGAGAGAGAGAGGAGAGAGAGAGAGAGAGAGAGAGAGAGAGAGAGAGAGAGAGAGAGAGAGAGAGAGAGAGAGAGAAGAGAGAGAGAGAGAGAGAGAGAAAGAAGAGAGAGAGAGAGAGAGAGAGAGAGAGAGAGAGAGAGAGAGAGAGAGAGAGAGAGAGAGAGAGAGAGAGAGAGAATGATAAAGTTTAATGTGTGTGTTCCCTTTTCTTGTTCTCTATAGTATTTGATTTCTTTTTCTGTTTTTCTTTGTTCTTTTCATTGTTAGTGTTTTTGTCTGCGTTCTTTCTTCTCTGCCTTTCAAAATATTTGTTTTTCTGTGTAAAAGGTGGAAGAGAGTGGAGGTGGGGGTGGTTTGTCAGAACTTTTTTTTTTTTTTTGCGTGGCTTTATCTTTGTCCTTTATAGTATTTGCTTGTTCATTTGTTTTTACTTTTCTTCTAAGATGCTTTCTATTTTTTCTGTTCTTTTGACTTTATGATATTTTGCTGTATTTGGATTGTTCTTTTTGTACATTTTCCTATTTTCTTCTTTGTTATATTTTGTCAATAGGTCTGTCCTTTATTTTCACAATTATTCTTTGTTTTATTTTGTCATTGAGTCTGTCCTTTATTTTCACCGTTATTCTTTGTTATATTTTGTCACGTGGCATGTGTTCTCTCACATTTCTTCTTCGTGATAAGTTGTCGTTTGCTCTATCTTGTTCGACGCCTCCTTTTTGTTATATTTTGTCACGTGGCATGTGTTCTCTCACATTTCTTCTTCGTGATAATTTGTCGTTTGCTATATCTTGTTCGACGCCTCCTTTTTGTTATATTTTGTCACGTGGCATGTGTTCTCTCACATTTCTTCTTCGTGATAAGTTGTCGTTTGCTCTATCTTGTTCGACGCCTCCTTTTTGTTATATTTTGTCACGTGGCATGTGTTCTCTCACATTTCTTCTTCGTGATAAGTTGTCGTTTGCTCTATCTTGTTCGACGCCTCCTTTTTGTTATATTTTGTCACGTGGCATGTGTTCTCTCACATTTCTTCTTCGTGATAATTTGTCGTTTGCTCTATCTTGTTCGACGCCTCCTTTTTGTTATATTTTGTCACGTGGCATGTGTTCTCTCACATTTCTTCTTCGTGATAATTTGTCGTTTGCTCTATCTTGTTCGACGCCTCCTTTTTGTTATATTTTGTCACGTGGCATGTGTTTCTCTCACATTTCTTCTTCGTGATAATTTGTCGTTTGCTCTATCTTGTTCGACGCCTCCTTTTTGTTATATTTTGTCACGTGGCATGTGTTCTCTCACATTTCTTCTTCGTGATAATTTGTCGTTTGCTATATCTTGTTCGACGCCTCCTTTTTGTTATATTTTGTCACGTGGCATGTGTTCTCTCACATTTCTTCTTCGTGATAATTTGTCGTTTGCTATATCTTGTTCGACGCTTCCTTTTTGTTATATTTTGTCACGTGGCATGTGTTCTCTCACATTTCTTCTTCGTGATAATTTGTCGTTTGCTATATCTTGTTCGACGCCTCCTTTTTGTTATATTTTGTCACGTGGCATGTGTTCTCTCACATTTCTTCTTCGTGATAATTTGTCGTTTGCTATATCTTGTTCGACGCTTCCTTTTTGTTATATTTTGTCACGTGGCATGTGTTCTCTCACATTTCTTCTTCGTGATAATTTGTCGTTTGCTATATCTTGTTCGACGCTTCCTTTTTGTTATATTTTGTCACGTGGCATGTGTTCTCTCACATTTCTTCTTCGTGATAATTTGTCGTTTGCTATATCTTGTTCGACGCCTCCTTTTTGTTATATTTTGTCACGTGGCATGTGTTCTCTCACATTTCTTCTTCGTGATAATTTGTCGTTTGCTATATCTTGTTCGACGCCTCCTTTTTGTTATATTTTGTCACGTGGCATGTGTTCTCTCACATTTCTTCTTCGTGATAAGTTGTCGTTTGCTATATCTTGTTCGACGCCTCCTTTTTGTTATATTTTGTCACGTGGCATGTGTTCTCTCACATTTCTTCTTCGTGATAATTTGTCGTTTGCTCTATCTTGTTCGACGCCCTCCTTTTTGTTATATTTTGTCACGTGGCATGTGTTCTCTCACATTTCTTCTTCGTGATAATTTGTCGTTTGCTATATCTTGTTCGACGCCTCCTTTTTGTTATATTTTGTCACGTGGCATGTGTTCTCTCACATTTCTTCTTCGTGATAATTTGTCGTTTGCTATATCTTGTTCGACGCCTCCTTTTTGTTATATTTTGTCACGTGGCATGTGTTCTCTCACATTTCTTCTTCGTGATAATTTGTCGTTTGCTATATCTTGTTCGACGCCTCCTTTTTGTTATATTTTGTCACGTGGCATGTGTTCTCTCACATTTCTTCTTCGTGATAAGTTGTCGTTTGCTATATCTTGTTCGACGCCTCCTTTTTGTTAT
>CM060332.1:1028828-1031328 GCA_030674155.1 Stramonita haemastoma
GCCTGCATTATGACGCGGTGCATGAAAAGTCATGCGGCAAAACTGCTGCTCCACTGTGTACTAAAAATACCACACACATAACATCCACAGGAGAGGTAACGGGGCCAAACTACAGTGTTTTTCTTTCCTCAGCTAGAGTTTCGAGGTTCACAAATGCTGAGATTTTGTTTATGCGACCTTTTTTTTTTTTTTTTACCCATTATTTAGATAACCACATTTTGACTTCGGTGATAATATTGGATGATCCTTAGGCCGTTGAGCTGGAAACACGCATCGACGACAACAACAACAATAACGACAGCAATATAAAATTCTTATCAAAGAAGTGACACGATGTACAGATCAACAGAAAACTGAAAGCGATAAAAAGAGAAAACATCTGATGACATGGACACCTGTCTACATTGCACTCCCTTTTCCAATACAGAATTATCTCCCTCTTCCGCCATCAGCATCACCGGACAAATTGAATCTGCAGGCATCCATCTGCAAACAGCACTTAGTCCCTGTGAGTTTCACTGACACAATGGAGGTGTCTGCTCCAAGTCAGACCAATGTCTGTGTGTTCAGCTGTGCTTCACGGACCCCAACTCCACACAGCTTTGTTTCCACTGCACTGATATATGGACAGAGGCTACAGCCGATGGTTTCAGGCCCTGTGACTTCAAGGTCCTTGAAGTCGTGGGTTCGAATCTCGGCAGTCTGGTGAATCATCGGTGCGGACTTTCACGATCTCCGATTTTAACTTAACGCGCAAACATTTCAGAGACTTGATTCCCTTAATGCATACATGTGTGGTAGAAGATCCAAGAGGCATGTTAAAGATTCTGTTGTTGAAGTTAGAGCTCAGTGGGTTTAAAGACCGCTTAACTTCAGTCCTGCTGGTCCATAAAAGGGTGGTTTCGACTCTAGGAATCATCGTCATCTTCATCGTCATCTTCATCGTCATCGTCGTCGTCGTCGTCGTCGTCTCTCATCATTCATCATCATCATCATCATCATCATCATCATCATCATCATCATCATCATCATCATCATCATCATCATCATCATCATCATCATGGCAGAAGAACAGAACAGAACATAAACAGGCCAGCAGTCACAGTCTATCTTTCAGCATCCGCACACCATCTGCTGAAGGCAGTGTCCTCTGCTCTGCACTCCGTCCTTTCCTACCCGTCCATTAACATCACGTCTCAGATCTGTGTCCATTGCACCTCCCACTTTTCTTCTGGTCCATTAATATTAACATCACGTCTCAGATCTGTGTCCATTGCACCCCTCACATTTTTTCTGGTCCATTAATATTAATACGTCTCAGATGTGTCATTGCACTCATTTTTCGTCCATATTACATCAGTTCAATCTGTGTCCATTGCACCTCCCACTTTTCTTCTGGTCCATTAATATTAACATCAGTCTCAGATCTGTGTCCATTGCACCCCCACTTTTCTTCTGGTCCATTAATATTAACATCACGTCTCAGATCTGTGTCCATTGCACCCCTTACTTTTCTTCTGGTCCATTAATGTTAACATCACTCAGTCTGTGTCATGCACCCTCCGTTTTTCTGGGCCATTATGTTACATCATGTCTCAGATCTGTGTCATTGCACCTTTTTCTGGTCCATTAATGTTAACATCACGTCTCAGATCTGTGTCCATTGCCCCTCCGTTTTTTGTCATTAATGTTACATCACGTCTCAGATCTCTGTGTCTGGTGTCCCCCTTAGTACAGTGCTGTTTGCTGATGTCATGTGGAAGACTGATATTGTGGAGTGTGTTGTGTGTGTGTGTGTGTGTGTGTGTGTGTGTGTGTGTGTGTGTGGTGTGTGTGTGTGTGTGCGAGAGAGAGAGAGAGAGAGAGAGAGAGAGAGAGGAGGAGGAGAGAGAGAGAGAGAGAGGAGAGAGAGAGAGAGAGAGAGGAGAGAGAGAGAGAGAGAGGAGAGAGAGAGAGGAGAGGCAAGGCAGGCAAGGCAAGGCAAGGCAAGGCAAGGCAAGGCAAATTCATTTATTCGAGGATAATAGATAAGCACTCATGTGCTTTTTTACATCCAGTCCCCGCCCTTTTCAGGGATAACATCAAGATAAAAAGATACTAAACAGTAAAACTATACGCAGTACCAAACAACATAAAGGAATAAGGACACTATATATAAAAGGTAATAAAAATGCACTCATTCAGAAGACGAAAATCAGAAGTCACAATAAAATGATTTTCATTATTGAAGAGAAAGAAAAGCGTTAATAGATAAAGAGCAAACAAAGAAACATAATGAAATAAACAACTTAACAACCAAGAAAAGTCCACCCCAAAATATTTAGCTACAACATTGTTACAACTCATAACAACAAAATGAACTCAAAAGGAACTAAAGATAAGTACAATGATTATAATGATAACAATAAGAATAATATCAACAATAGTGATAATAGTATGATAATAATACAGAAGAGAGAGAGAGGAAGAGAGAGAGAGAGAGATAAGAGAGAGATCAGAA
>CM060332.1:1048828-1058828 GCA_030674155.1 Stramonita haemastoma
GTAAGGATTAGCATCTTCCAAAAGAGTTTTCGGGTTTTGCTTGCGTGGGTGCGTGTGTGTATGTGTGTGCATGCACGTGCGCGCACACGCTCAGTATCAAATTAGCTTGACAGCAGATGACTTATGATCAGACAGACAGAGAGACAGATTTACAGAGAGACAGCCAGAGAGAAAGACAAGACAGATAAGACAAACAATACAGACAATGCAGACAGAACACACAAACTAACAAGCAGCAAACAGTGGTAAGAAACTCGCGTAGAGCATGGCAGCAGAGAGTCCTCAGAGGAGAAGCCCCCTTCAAACAAGTGATTTCGGGCCTTTAATCTTCCTTACACTCTAGGGAGGCCGGCCCGCATCCAGTTCATGACTCTGGATGTCTCTCTGCTGCCCCTTCATGTATGTGATGAGTTCTGACTCGGATTCGAACCCATGATCTCTTGATATGCACACTTTTTTTTTTTTTGGGGGGGGGGGGGGGGATTAGCCACCTATTGTATTATGGGGTCATCTAGGCCTTATGCAGTTTGCTTTTGTTCCTCCTTGACCAAACCCACAGATACATACATCTAGATACACATAGATCTAGCAGGAAACAAACGAGTAACGAAGCAAGCCAGTAAAGCCACACATAAAGATGGCCACAATACAAGGGTGTAATCATTTCAAGTGAAACCGGACACAAAACAGATAAACAGACCAAAACAACAACAACAACAATAACAACAACAAAAGAACAAGTGCAAGCAATTTAGAATTTAATCAGCTGAAGCCTTTTTTTTGGAAGGGGGGGGGGGTAAATCATAAAGCAAACCACAAACACGAAAGGAAGGTGGTGGGGGGGGGAAGACAAAGATGGGTAATGTGATATTCCTGAAAGATCTGATAACAATGTTGGAGGCAAATAGGTGACTTAAAATAATACTGAAAATTAATAACGACACAAAAGTACAAAAGGGAGAGAGGAGAGAAGAGAGAGAGAGAGAAGAGAGAGAGAGAGAGAGAGAGAGAGAGAGAGAGAGAGAGAGAGAGAAGAGAGACGAGACAGAAAGCCAGAGAGAGAGAGAAGAGAGAGAAGAGAGAGAAGACAGACAGACAGACAGACAGACAGACAGACAGACAGACAGACAGACGAGAGAGAGAGAGAGAGAGAGAGAGAGAGAGAGAGAGAGAGAGAGAGAAGAGAGAGAGAAGAGAGAGAGAAGAGACAGAGAGAGAGAGAGAGAGAGAGAGAGAGAGAAGACGAAGAAAACGACACAAACACACAACACACACACACACACGCAAACACACGCAAACACGCAACACACACACACACACAACACACACACACACACACACACACACACACACACACACCACACACACACACACACACACACACACACACACACACACACACACACACACACACACACACCACACACAAACACACACACCACACACACAAAACACACAACACACGGAGCAAACGACAGACAAAGAAACACCCTGACAACAAACATTCATTAAAAAATTATCTACTTAGTAATGTATCTATTTATTCTTTTATTTTTGAGGATCAATAATAAGCGCTCATGTGGCTATATATATATATATATATATATATATATATATATATATATATATATATATATATATATATGTATATATACATATATATACAATATACATATATATATAATAATATATATATATATATAGTGGGTGTGTGTGTGTGTGTGTGTGTGTGTGTGTGTGTGTGTGTGTGTGTGTGTGTGTGTGTGTGTGTGTGTGTGTGTGTGTGTGTATTTACATCCATTCCTCGTATGCATGCGGTTTTGTCAATGTTGTCATCCGTTCCCAAACAGACAAACACAGACAGCGTGACGGATAGACGGACGGACAGACAGTCAGTCGGACAGATAGACAGACAAACAAACAGACGGACGGAAAGACAGACAGATAAGAGGAGAAGCGCTTTAATAAACAACTCTTTGAAGTTACACTTTGGTGATGAATCTCCGCATGAATTCCACTTTTCCATCACCCTGTCACAATATCGTCTGTTGTGTCCACCGCTTCAAAGACAAAGAGAGAACGGGGGCAGGGGGGGGGGGGGGGAGTAGGGGCGATCTTTCTGTCTGTCTGTCTGTCTGTGTGTCTGTTGTCTGTCTGTCTGTCTTCCCACCCTCTCTCTTTCTCCCTCTTTCAGTGTCTGTGTATCTATCTAGTGTCTATCTCTCCGTAGTGTCTCTATTTGTTTCTGTCTGTCTGTCTGCTGTCTGTCTTCCTGCCTGCCTGCCTGCCTGTCCTGTCTGTCTGTCTGTCTGTCTGTCTGTCTGTCTGTCTGTCTGTCTGTCTGTCTTCTCTTACCCAAACATCAAAACAGATAGGTGATAATGATGATTGAAGTGGGTGTGGTAGGGGTGGTGTGTGGTGGCGGTGGCGGTTGTGTAGATGATGGTGATCATGGTAAGATGCCTTGTCACGCCAAAGTCGGATGTGCTGGACCTGACTTGTCAGGCGCTTAACGGCAACACAACACATTTTCGCTCATGATAGACCGAAAAAGAAGAAGAAGAAGAAGAAGAGAAGAAGAAGAAGAAGAAGAAGAAGAAGAAGAAAAAAGAAGAAATATTTCACACCAAAGACCGTTAAACTGGGACACACATATAAATCAACAATGACAAATTCAGGAGAGTCTGGAGTAACCCTTTTACGTTTTGATATATCATCGTGGTGTGGTTAGACATTGTGACCAGTGCTAGGGAGGAAAATTACTGGTGTGCATGTGGCAAGAGTACTGTAATGTCAGCACATCAGTTAGTACATTGGAGATGGGTATAAATGACTTTCTTTTTCTCTTCTTTTTTGTTGGCTTTTTAAAAAATTTGCTGCCTCATCTCCTGTGACGTCCCCGTCCTGCTGTTCTCACGCCGCTCATTCCAGTCTCCCCACCACAGCCATACCCAGATTTGTTATGTCTCATCCTCAGGGTCATGAGTCCACAGGGACCCATCAATATCAGGCCGCCGTGGGGCCACCAGCCAGAGGGGCCCTGCACTGCTGCTGGGTCACTTTGTGTTCAGTGGTGCCTGTTCTGAGCTAACATACGCAGGACACCACCTATCAAGCCCCTACTAGACTAACGACAGCATCAGCTCTGTCACGGAGCCAGTCTGAGAGTTTCCCGTCCGAAATGGCGACCACCACACCGTCCCTCCAACAACCATCCCCCGTGAACATGCAACCTCAAAGCCTTTGACACAAATTCACCACAGGTACAAACAGAGAGAAATACAGAGATAGACAGAGACAGACAAACAGACTTACCAACAGACAGACAGACCAACCGACCGACAGACAGACAGGCAGACAGATACATCCTGGAATTAAAGAGAAGTAGACTTAAAAGCTTTTAGACAGCTTTACCTTTTGCCCTCTTTTTCCTCGTAATGGTCGATCATCAAATGTAGGATTTTTTTGTAAAGAAAAGCTGGATATATATTATATATAATATATATATATATATATATATATATATATATATATATATATATATATATATATATATATATAATATATATGTGTGTGTGTGTGTGTGTGTGTGTGTGTGTGTGTGTGTGGTGTGTTGTGGTGGTGTGTGTGATTGGTTGTGTGTCTGTGTGTTTGAGTGTGTATGTGTGTATGTGTGTATGTGTGTGTGAGCGGGCGCGCGTATGTATGTGCGTGCGTGCGTACGTGTTTGTGCATGTATGTGTGTATGTGCACATGCCAATATAATGTGCATGTTTGGCATATGCATTTGTGTGTCTGTGTTATGTGCTTCTAAACGTTTGCGCGTGTGTGCACATGTGTGCATGTGTGCGTGTGTCTATAAGTGTGTGCCTGCGTGCCTACGTTTGTATATGTGTGTAGATGTGTGTGTGCGCACGCACGCACGCGCGCGCGTTTGTGTAGATGTTTGTGTGTGCATACGCTCACTCAGTCACGCATATATGTATGCTTGCGTGTGAGTGTTATGTTATATATATATATAATATATATATAATATATATATATATATATATATATTATATAGATAGAAAAGAAAGAGAGATAAGATATAAGAAGATATATAGATATAGTTATAGACATATATTGATATATATCAGCATACAGATCATCAGCATGTAATATGTACATGTGTCTTCATGCCGTGTGCATCTACCTCTGCCTAGCTCTGTGTGTCCACAAGAACACTCCTATCAGCATCTATGGACACACCAGTGCATAATATAATGATACATGTCAGCCAAAAGTATTCCCAAGTTCTGAAACCAGTAAAAATATCCACAAGCACATCAACTCTTAGAAAACAATCCAAAAAATCTTTTCACACGTGCCCTCAAAGAACAAAACAGACACAGACATTTTCCAAAATGCCCTCAAAGAGCAAAACAGGACACAGCGAACAGCATTTTCCAAAATGCCCTCAAGAGCAAAACAGACACAGACATTCAAATGCCTCAAAGAGCAAAACAGACACAGACATTTTCCAAAATGCCCTCAAAGAGCAAAACAGACACAGACATTTTCCAAAATGCCCTCAAAGAGCAAAACAGACACAGACATTTTCCAAAATGCCTCAGAAACAGACCCTTCATCCTCAAAGAAACACACAGAATTATGCCCTCAGACAGTGACAGACATTTTCCACACTCAAACAGTCTCCCCAGAAAGGTCAGACCGTTACAGAAGACAGCCACAGAAGGGGAACCTCACAGATTGCAGGGCGTTTTCTGTCTCTGTGCAGGTCAGGACAGACAGCACAGAGCCGTGTGGAGGAGGACTTGGCAGTGAAGCCACCCTCTCTGACACAGCCGTGTTTGATGCTGATGCACCTGCGACATCAATACCTTGACTTGATGGTGACAACAGACATAAATATGTATTACCTGTAACAGATCTTGATGGTGACAACCTACACACCTAAAGATGTGTTACCTGTAAAATATTTTGCTGGTGACAATATACCTAAAGATGTGTTACCTTTAAAAGATCTTCATAGTGACAACATGCCTAAAGATGTGTTACATGGAAAGATCTTGATGGTGACAATTACCTAAAGATGTGTTACCTGTAAAAGATCTTGATAGTGACAATATACCTAAAGATGTGTTACCTATAAAAGATCTTGATATTGATAGAACACAGACCTAAAGATGTGCTACTTGTAAAAGATCTTGATGGTGACAACATACACACCTAAAGATGTGTTACGTGTAATAGATCGTGACTTCATAGTGACAAAACTGAGGATGAGTTGCCTGCCTGAAACGATCCTTATTTGCTTTCTCACAGAGCATTGGAGGAAAGACAATGGAAACTGAGAGAAGTTTCTTTTTCCCTGACATGATTGATTGTTGAAGGAAAGACAATGCAGACTCAGACTTTTGTTTTTCCCTGAGCTGATCGATTCTTGAAAGAAAGCATGATGCCAGATTAGGGGTTTGGTTTTCTTTTTTTTAACCTGGCAGATCGAACCTTACCTTTAGTGACATTTGTAGGTTTAGATTTTTGTGGGACTGCTTTGTCTTGTCTGCTTTGTTGTGTTTGGTTTTGTATCATTTTGTTTTGTTTTGTTTTATTTTGTTTTGGTTTTGTTTTGTATCATTTTGTTTTTTGTTTTGTTTGCTCCACAATGCCCTGATTTTGCTGCGGCTTGGATCTCGTTGTGTGCATGTTGTAGGGAATGCTGCCGTTGAAAAAAAAGCTTATTCATCTCTCTCTTTCTCTACCTACCTACCTAGCTCTCTCTCTCTCTCTATCTTCTCTCTCTCTCTCAAGAATAAAAAAAAAACAAATAAACACTAATCTGTACCCAGTTCTCTCTCTCTCTCAAAAATAAAATAAATAAAAAATAAACACTAATCTGTACCCAGTTTTCTCTCTCTCTCTCTCTCTCTCTCTCTCTCTCTCTCTCTCTCTCTCTCTCTCTCTCTCTCTCTCTCTCTCTCTCTCTCTCTCTCTCTCTCTCTGACTCATTTTGTGTGTGTGTGTGTGTGTGTGTGTGTGTGTGTGTGTGTGTGTGTGTGTGTGTGTGTGTCGCGCGCGCGCGTGTGTGTGTGTCTGTATGTCTGCGTAGTTCACATGTTTGTCTGTCTGTCTGTCTGCCTGCGTGCATGCGTGTGTGTGTGCGTGTGTGTGTGTGTACTGTGTGTGTGTGTGTGCATGCGTGCGTGCGCATGTGTGAGTTGGTCGTTATGGTCATTAATGAAAGTTTCTACTAAGGGCAAGAGCCGGTGGGTAAAAAAACCTGTCAATACTTTGCTGTAACCCTCGGAAATAAAGATTTTCAATCATTTAATCACTGGCACGCACAACACACACACACACACACACACACACACACACACACACACACACACACACACACACACACACACACACACACACACACACCACTCACCCTGTGTATGTGTGTGTGTCTGTGTGTCAGTGTGTCTGTGTGTAGTGTTGTGTGTGTATGCGTGCGTGTGTGCGTATATGCTTGCGTGCGTACATGTGTATGTGTGTGTGCAATTATGTATGTGTGTGAGTGCGTGCATGCCCGCGCGCATTTGTGTGTGAATACTTGTTTGAACGTCTCTGTACATGTGGGTGGCTGCATGTGTCTTTGAATGTGTGTAAAAGCGTGTATATATATATATATATATATATATATATATATATATATATATATATATATATATTATATATATATCATGCATACATGCATGCAAGCGTGTGAATAGCGCGTGCGCACGCACGAGGCACGCATTTGTAGGCGTTTGTGCGCGTGTGTATATACTGGCGAACGATAGGTAACAATAGCCAAAGGTGGTAACCAACACACACTATCCACACACAATATTCCACCATGAATAGCTAATAATAGGCAAAAGTGCTAACCAATAGCCTATCCACACCCAGTCTTCCAGCATGAATAGTACGCCATACTCAGCAGTGTGTGCTTTTAAAAGAGCAGGTTGGATAATCAGAGATGATCACAGGGCGGTGCTGTCCCCTGTCCCCATCCTTCTCGTCTGTGGCTGGTGTTTCTGTAACCCGCTTCGTCTGTCGTCACCTTCCACACCTGCTGATTCCACCTCACTATGATTCACTCTGAATCACGCACGTACACGCGTATGCGTGCCGCGTGCGCGTGCACAGACACGCACGCATGCGCACACACGCCTATGCATGAGGGCGTATCCAGGTGCGCTCAGGCCCGTACACATCACACAAATATGTACACACACACACTCACGCGCACCCAAGTACATACACACACAGACACACACACACATACACACAGACACACACACAAGCACACACGCACGCACACATATATGAGTGTGTGCAACACGAACACGAACACGATACATACATACATACATACATACATACATACATACATACATACATACATACATACATACATACATACATACATACATACATACATACATACATACATACATACATACATACATGCATGCATACATCATCATACAACATACACACATACACACATACACACATACAACATACATACATACATACAACATACATACATACATACATACATACATACATACATACATACATACATACATACATATCTATTCATATCTCAGTTCCTGTGTGTGTGTATTTTATTTTTTATTTTATTTTATTTTATTCTTTTATATCGAGGATAATGGAATAAGCACTTGTGCTTTTTTACATCCAGTCTTCGTGTGTATGCAGTTTTGTAAATGTCATCTGTTCCCACCGGTACATAATGGTCTACTCTTACGAAAAGCGGAACAGGATTTAACGTGTGCGCAAATGTTCTGCGTGCGTTCCCACTCGGGGCCTCGGTTTAAAGTCTCATCCGAAAGACTTTTGGGGGTAGTGGAGTCAGCACTGATGTAAACTCCAGGGGAAAGATCCCCTCCAACGGGAATCGAACTCGGATCGTCAAATTGCCAGCGCAATGTTCTGATACTAGGCTATCCGTCCCCTGTGTGGTGTGTGTGTGTGTGTTGTTGTGTGTGTGTGTGTGTGTGTGTGTGTGTGTGTGTGTGTGTGTGTGTGTGTGTGTGTGTGTGTGTTGTGTGTGTTGTTGTTGTTGTTGTTGTGGTGGTGGGGGTTGGTGGTGTGTGGTGGTGTGTTGTGTGTGTGGTGTGTGTGTGTGTGGTGGTGGTGTGTGTGTGTGTGTGTGTGTGTGTGTTGTGTGTGTCTGTGTGTGTTGTGTCTGTGTTGTGTGTCTGTGTGTCTTGTGTTCATAAAAAGGCAAGTGTTAACCATCAGTCTTATGCCTATGCGGGCTGAGGAACAGCAAGGGTCATTGTCATTTCCATACATGATCTCTACATACTGATTCTACATGCAGCATGTGTCATTTCTATACAGATCTCTACATACAGCAATGTCATTTCTATACCACGATCATCTACATACAGCATTGTCATTTCCATACCAGGATCTTACATACAGTATTGTCATTTCCATACCATGATCTCTACATACCATGATCTCTACATGCAGCATTGTCATTTCTAACACGATCTCTACATACAGCATTGTCATTTCTATACCAGGATCTCTACATACAGCATTGTCATTTCCATACCATGATCTCTACATACATGATCCTACATCAGCATTGTCATTTCTATACCAGGATCTCTACATACAGCATTGTCATTTCTATACCATGATCTCTACATACAGCATTGTCATTTCCATACATGATCTCTACATACAGCATTGTCATTTCATCATGATCTCTACATACAGCATTGTCATTTCTATACCATGATTCTACATACAGCATTGTCATTCTATACATGATCTCTACAGCATTGTCATTTCTATACCATGATCTCCACAGCATTGTCATTATCATCACAGCCCCTACCTGTTTTTTTTTAATCTCCGCGGGGTCGTACGTAAAAGAGCAGGCAGGAAAATCAATTGATATTATGCTGTTTGTATGTATGTACGTCCGTCTATCTGTTTGTCTGTCTGTTTGTCTGCGGTTTAATTTCAGTATTGCAAGGTGTTACATTTTCGTGGGTTTTTTTCCCGTAGCGTTTTGCCCAGAAGAATCTGCATGTCTGTTTGTCGTTCGTTCAGTCTGTCTGTCTTCAGCTTAATCTAAAGTAGAAATGTATGGATCTTTTTTGGAAGTTGTTTTCGAAGATTAAAAGATGTGAAACGGCAGAACCAGAGTTCTGATTTTTAGCAAAGCCAACAATTTTCTCAATACAGGGACAATTTGAATTATGCAGAAGCTGAAAATTCCATCTTAAGGATTAAGGCGGGAGGGGGAGGGGGTTCTGTCCTTTTCGGGAATATCCCCCCCCCCCAACCACCGAAAGACGTTAAATAGCAGAAATGGCTTGATTGAGTTTAGCAAAGCAAACAGTTTGGGTGATTTTCAATTATGCATAAACAGAGAATTGGAGTTTGCCATGGAGAGATGTCGATGCACGCGTCATGTTTCGCTGTTCAGGTTTGTTGTCCCAGTCTTCCCCGGGATTCTCCCCCCTGTTTCAGCCCCTGATTATCCGTCCCTGCCTTCAACAGCCAATATCCCCGTCATCCTACCAAAGTGTGTGTATGGTGTGTGTGTGTGTGTGTGTGTGTGTGTGTGTGTGTGTGTGTGTGTGTGTGTGTGTGTGTGTGTGTGTGTGTGTGTTAGGGTGTGGGCAGTAGTAGGGGGTGGGGATGAGCTAGACAGCTTTTTGCTAACATTTTCATCCGTTTTTGTTTTCTTTCTTTTTCTTTCTTTTCTTCTTTTTTTCTTTTTTTTTTTGTTTACCCGCCGACAGACAGACCAGACAATCGTCATAATACAGCTGTCTCCCTCAAGATATTTTTTCTTTTTTTTGTCTTTTTTTTCCTCCTGTCTTTTCCGTCTGTGAGTGAGGATTTTCAGGTCGATGCTGTCTGGCGTAAATAACTGTATTTACATCTTGATCACAGTGAGGATGAGGGAGAACTG
>CM060332.1:1073828-1076328 GCA_030674155.1 Stramonita haemastoma
TGCACATTCGCACACGAGGCCTTGGTTAATAGTCTGATCTGAAGACCTTTTTTGGGGGGAGTGGAGTCAGCACTGCAGTTACCCCCAGGTAAACCCCACGTTCTCCAAAACAGGCGCCTTCGCGGGGCTCGATCCCAGACTGTCAGATGACGAGCGCAAAGCTCTAACCACTAGGCTACCCCCCTCTTTCTATGCTGTACTTTCTATATATAAAAATATCCGGGAAAGGATTTTGTCAGTAAATACAGGGACTGTTTGGATGGTTTTTAGGAAGCGAAGCTGTGGATCCAGACAGTGTTTTATTTTGGTTTACAGCACTCTGTTCTGCAGTCATCTGATGCTGATCAATATGCAAACTGAATGGATTCCCCTCCCCCCTCCCGCCCCCTTCTCATCTATTTCTTCTTAATCCTCTATTAAAAAAATCGTCTCAGAATCGAGAAGAAATAAAAAGAACAGACAGACAGACACATACACACACACAAACACACGCACGCACAAACATACACATACACATGTGCATACATACACACACGCGCGCGTGAGCGCACGGACGCACAAGAGAGAGAGAGAGAGGGAGAGAGAGAGAGAGAGAGAGAGAGAGAGAGAGAGAGAGAGAGAGAGAGAGAGAGAGAGAGAGAGAGAGAGACAGACAGACAGACAGACAGACAGACAGACAGACAGACAGACAGACAGACAGACAGACAGACAGACAGACAGACAGACTGACAGACAGACAGACAGGCAGGCAGACAGGCAGACAGGCAGATAGACAGACAGACAGACAGAGTAAACAACAGTGTCAATATCGAACATCATTATTTTTAAAAAGACAAGTTCCGCTTGGGGATTCATTACACACAATGAAAAAAGACAGTACGCAAATTTTACGGGGAGAGAGAGAGAGAGAGAGAGAGAGAGAGAGAGAGAGAGAGAGAGAGAGAGAGAGAGAGAGAGAGAGAGAGAGAGAGAGAGAGAGAGAGAGAGAGAGAGAGAGAGAGAGAGAGAGAAGCGGTGGTGGGTGGTGGTGGTGGTGGAGGACTACATCGATATAGAAAAACAGCATTTGCAAAAGACAAGATGTGCAAGGAAATTCACATAAAATGAAAGAAGACAGTACACAAATTACACACACACACGCACACGCGCGCGCGCACACACACACACACACATACACACACACACACACAACCCCCCCTCATGAAAAATTTGCATTCAATATTCCACCATGTCTGTGTACATACATACATACATACATAATACATCATACATACATACATAATATATAATATATAATTATATATATATATATATGATATATATATATTATATATATTTATATATTTATTATATATATATATGTCACACACTGGTGGAATATGAATGCAAATTTTTCATGATTAACAATCTCTAATACATATAATTTTGTTCGTGGTATTCAACAATTTTTTTTTAACTTGTTTTGTTTTCGACATATCCATTTTTCAACCATTTCATGTCCCGCCTGCTAACACCAATTTGTCAGTTTATGCTTGAAATAAACGAGATCGATGTTTTTACCTCTGCCTTCCTTTTCTTAACAATAGGGACGTGTCAGCCTGGTGGGTAGAGTGATGTGCATTGCGTTAGAGATCTGCAGACCCAGGTTCGAATCTCGTTCAAGGGGAATTTCCCCCTGCAATTAACATCAGTGCCAAAATCAGCTTTCGCCACGTTCTAACCACCACGTTATCCTGCCCCCCCTATACTTGTGTCGTCAAATTTTATTTCCAGATGTTACATTGTGTGTGTTTGCGTGCGTGCGTGCGTGCGTGCGTGCGTGTGTGTGTGTGTGTGTGTGTGTGTGTGTGTGTGTGTGTGTGTGTGTGTGTGTGTGTGTGTGTGTGTGTGTGTGTGTGTGTGTGTGTGTGTGTGTCTGTCTGTCTGTCTGTCTGTCTGTCTGTCTGTCTGTGTCTGTGTCTGTGTGTTTGTGTGTCTGTGTGTTTGTGTGTGTTTTAGACATAATAATTATGCGCAAAAAGACATGCAAGAAATCCTGTGTGTGCCTGTGTAGGCGTGCATTTGCGTGCATACAAAGTGAGAAGTTGTGGGTTTGATCCTCACTTGAACTCCAGCTATTTCCCTATCCACTAGACCTAATCCCTTCTTCAACAAACCCAGGAAAACTCTTAACAACATAATTCAGCTGAAAGTAAATCTATCTAAGTTTAGAGTGTGTACACTACGTATATGTTTTTGTTGAGCAAAATGATTGACTTTCTTCATTAAAGTTTGACTATATGTTCCGATTGAAACATGAATGATTCTGGAGAGATTTACCTGTCATCATTTTGCAACGAACATTTGTCTACTAATTTGAAAGAACCTTTCATGCATTACTGGCGTTACATATAGTAATAGTATTAGTGGTAGTACTTTTCAGTACCAGTAATATCGCAATTCTGCAGTTGTGACGCAAAACATCTTGCACACATGTTGAAACCTGTTCCACCTTTTGGTA
>CM060332.1:1091328-1101328 GCA_030674155.1 Stramonita haemastoma
TCTTTGTCTGTGAGATTCAACACACTTATCTTTGTCTGTGAGATTCAACACATTGTCTTTTGTCTGTGAGATTCAACACACTTATCTTTGTCTGTGAGATTCAACACACTTATCTTTGTCTGTGAGATTCAACACACTTATCTTTGTCTGTGAGATTCAACACACTTATCTTTGTCTGTGAGATTCAACACACTTATCTTTGTCTGTGAGATTCAACGCACTTATCTTTGTCTGTGAGATTCAACACACTTATCTTTGTCTGTGAGATTCAACACATTGTCTTTTGTCTGTGAGATTCAACACACTTATCTTTGTCTGTGAGATTCAACACACTTATCTTTGTCTGTGAGATTCAACACACTTATCTTTGTCTGTGAGATTCAACACATTGTCTTTTGTCTGTGAGATTCAACACACTTATCTTTGTCTGTGAGATTCAACGCACTTATCTTTGTCTGTGAGATTCAACACACTTATCTTTGTCTGTGAGATTCAACACATTGTCTTTTGTCTGTGAGATTCAACACACTTATCTTTGTCTGTGAGATTCAACACATTGTCTTTTGTCTGTGAGATTCAACACACTTATCTTTGTCTGTGAGATTCAACACACTTATCTTTGTCTGTGAGATTCAACACATTGTCTTTTGTCTGTGAGATTCAACACACTTATCCAACACACTTATCTTTGTCTGTGAGATTCAACACATTGTCTTTTGTCTCTGAGATTCAACACACTTATCTTTGTCTGTGAGAATCAACACACTTATCTTTGTCTGTGAGATTCAACACATTGTCTTTTGTCTGTGAGATTCAACACACTTATCTTTGTCTGTGAGAATCAACACATTGTCTTTTGTCTGTGAGATTCAACACACTTATCTTTGTCTGTGAGAATCAACACACTTATCTTTGTCTGTGAGATTCAACACATTGTCTTTTGTCTGTGAGATTCAACAGCCTTGCTTTTTTCTGATAAATTTCAACAAGATTCAACACGCTTCTATTTTGAATACACAAACCTGAAATGTTTGTATTTTTGTCTCCCTGACAGATAAACAGAGAGACAGATAGGTAGACATATAGATAGCAGGCAGACAGACAGGAAGACCGACCGACAGACAGACAGACAGGTAGACAGGCAAGCGGATAAAGAGACAAAGTGATGGGTGGATATAAAAGCCCAGACTTCATGGTTTCTCTATTCTATCCAGAAAAGCCATAGCCCTTTACAGAAAAAGTTTCACCAGAAAACTGCGTTGCACAATACCGACCTGGCTGATACTCCAACCAATAACCAGCTCGCCACACACACAAGCGCGCGCGCACGCGCATACACACACATAATGCACACATATACATACATGCGCGCGTAAGCACACACACGAGCACGTGCACACGCGCACAGACACTCACACACAAACACCTAAATACACACGCTTGCACACTCATACTCACACACACACACACACACACACACACACACACACACACACACACACACACACACACACACACACACACACACACACACACACACAGTGGGTGGTCTAGATGTAGCACACCCCTCTAGACAGCAAAAAGATCACAGGTTTGATCCCCATCTTGACAAAGGGGCAGCCCCGATATGGTCACCGTGGTCGGCGGGGCTATAAGCAACAAGACTGAATTGTACTGGATTGGAACCCCAAATGGTTCCCTATCCACTAGACCGTGAATGGTGGTCTAGGTACTAGTCTTTCGGGTGGTACTATAAACCGAAGTTCCGAGTGCAACACACGTACAGTTGTGGCCTGACAAAATTCTGTAGAAAAAGGATTATCGTAAGCAAACCAAAATTGACGTTCAGACGATGAATTAACAAAGGGACGGTACAGTCCCTAAACCACAGGACCCGCTGATTAATATAACAAGCAGAGAAAGTAACAACAACCTATAAAAAAGGAAGAAAAACGAGACAAGACAAATAAATAGTTTAATCTGTCGCAAAGGAGAGAACGCCGATTTTCACGCAGAGAAAATATGCTAATTTGAAGTGAAACACAAAATTAGAATAGAAACCTAATAATGACAATAGAAAAAATATAAATAAACATATATAAATACACTCATTGCAACAGGTAAGCGCATGAGCGCATCGCGACATACACACAACAACATACACACACGCACACATCAACACACACACACACACATCAACACACACACACACATCAACACACACAAGCACGTATGCACGCACGCCCCCACAAACACAACAAATAAAAAACACACAAACACTAAAACACATCCGCGCACACGCAACACACACACGCACAAGCAAAAATTGGCTTTGACTTACACTCACAGACACCTGCGCGCGTGCACATACACACACACCGCGCGCGCGCGCGCACACGCACATACACACAGAGAGGCAAAAAATCGACTTTGACTTTCACACACACACACACACACACACACACACACACACACACACACACACACACACACACACACACACACGCACGCACGCACACACACACACACACACACACACACACACACACACACACACACACCACACACACACACACCAAAACACACACCATATCCTCATCATCCCTCTTACCTTCACAAAAATTGAGATGAAAAGAAGAAAAAACAAACACACCAACAAAACTGCCCACACACACTTTTTCACAAAGCACTTTGTTTTTTCTTTATAAAAAAAATCCCCCACCTAACAACAACAAAGGAATCCCAGGTGAAACTCAAAGAGCATCCTGGCAGGTGGCAAACTAGTGGCGATGCTCAGCATCCTCTCTCTAACGTGGCTTTGCACATCGCCGATAGATCAACCAACGTCTGCAACTTTCTCGCGAGCTGCCGCTCCTCTCCTGCTGTTGCTGCCGTTGCTGCCTACAACTACGCACAACAAGCGCTAAAGCCAAACTGAATCCCAGCCCGTTCGGAATCCTAAGACTTGGAAGAGTAGAGAGAGAGAGAGAGAGAGAGAGAGAGAGACAGAGACAGAGACAGAGACACAGAGAGGGAGACAGAGAGAGAGAGAGGGGGGGTGGGGGGGGGGGGGGGGAGAGTTAGAGAGAAGAGAGAGAGTGGAGCATCGAACGCTAAGACCCTGTCACGTGACTGATGACGCAAGCAGCTGAGCAATGGCGGTTTACAGGGAGACACTTGAGGGAGAAAACGACTCTAAGCGGAGGGTCATTAAGAAAGCCTGACTGCCTTCTCCCAAGCCCGCGGGCCTACGTTTTAATGGAATTTGTCACCCGTATACTTTTGTTGGGGGGTTGGAGGGGTGGGATGGTGTTGGAGGGGGTGGGCAGTGATGGGGGAGGGGGGAGAAAAATGTCTTTTTTTTAGTTTTAGGGGTTGGGTTAAGGTATGCTATGGGTGGGGGAGAGAAAGAGGATATTGTGTGTGTGAGGTTTTTCTTATTTATTCATTTTAGATTTCATTCTTTTATATCGAAGAAAATGTTTGAGTGTGTGTGAAGAGAGAGAGAGAGAGAGAGAGAGAGAGAGAAGAGAGAGAGAGAGAGAGAGAGAGAGAGAGAGAGAGAGAGAGAGAGAGAGAGAGAGAGAGAAGAGAGAGAGAGAGAGAGAGAGAGAGAGACTGTGTGTGTGAGAGGGAGAGAATGTGTGTGTGAGAGAGAGAGACAGACAGACAAAAAATATACCTACCATAGGTAGACACCCATACCAAGAAACACAGACAAAATAAAACAAAAGACATGAGGAACTAAACTGCTTTCCACCAACATTCACGACAGCTTTCGACACACACACACACACACACACACACACACACACACACACACACACACACACACACACACACACAACACACACACACCACACACACACACACACACACACACACACACACACACACACACACACACACACACACACACACACACACACACACACACCACACACACACACAAAAACTATATCACATCATCAAACTAGGTCACCAAAGAAGTTAAGATGAAAATAACGGAGAAACATTAACAAGAAAATAAAAATACCAAGGAAACAAGCAGACGGCTGATCAATCAGTTCAGAACATAATCGATCCTTAAACATTCCATGCGAAAAGAGAAGGTTAGGATCGGGTGGTGACGTTTTTAGAGACAGGGGAAAATGGAAAAAAGAAGGTTAGGATAGGTGGTTGACCCTTTTAGAGGCTGAGAAAAAAGGTGAAAAAGAGGTTAGGATATGATGGCTGACCCTTTTAAAGACAGGGGAAAAAGGAGGGAAAGAGAAGGTTAGGGTAGGGTGGTGATCCTTTTAGAGGCAGGGGGAAAGCTGAAACAAATTGGGCAACTAATCTTGATCAGGTCCTGTGAGTGAGGAATGACCAGAAGGACAGGGGGTGGGGAGGGGTTTAGAGTGGTTGAGGGATTTACAAGCATTGTTTTGCTATTGTTTCTGCTTCTGCTGCTGTTCTCTGCTTTTGTATAAGAATGGGTAGTAGCAGCAGTAACAGCAACACAGCAAAGCAAGCAGGCAGCAAGAACAACAAGCAAGTAGCAGCAGTAACAGAAACAACAGCAAAACAGCAGCAGTAGCAGCAGTAACAGAAACAACAGCAAGACAGCAGCAGGCAGCAGTAACAGAAACAACAGCAAAAGCAGCAGCAGCAGCAGCAGTAACAGAAACAACAGCAAAAGCAGCAGCAGCAGCAGTAACAGAAACAACAGCAAAACAGCAGCAGCAGCAGCAGCAGTAACAGAAACAACAGCAAAAGCAGCAGCAGCAGCAGTAACAGAAACAACAGCAAAAGCAGCAGCAGCAGTAACAGAAACAACAGCAAAGCAGCAGCAGCAGCAGTAACAGAAACAACAGCAAAAGCAGCAGCAGCAGCAGTAACAGAAACAACAGCAAAGCACAGCAGCAGTAGCAGCAGTAACAGAAACAACAGCAAAAGGCAGCAGCAGAGCAGCAGTAACAGAAACAGCAGCAGCGATAACAGAAACAACAGCAAAGCAGCAGCAGCAGCAGTAACAGAAACAGCAGCAGCAGCAGCAGCATCACCACCAGGGCAGCAGCAGTAGCGACAGAAGCATCACCACAATGGCAGTGGCAAGTAGCAACCACAGCAACCGCAGCAACAGCAAAGCAGCACAACAGTAGAAGTATCAGCAGCAGCAGCAGCAGCAGTAACAACAGCAGCAGGAAGGGTAGTTACATTAGCAGCAGCAGCAGCAGTACTGAAATCATAGTTGTAACCATACGCATAGTCATAGTCGTGGACGTTGTGCAAGTATAGTAGTAGTAGTAGTAGTAGTAGTAGTAGTAGTAGTAGTAGTAGTAGTAGTAGTAGTAGTAGTAGTAGTAGTAGTTGCAGCAGCAGCAGTAGCAGCAGCAAAAGCAGTAATAGCACTAGTCTCAACACAGTGACTATCATCCTTCATACAATGACCTCACACACACACACACACACACACACACACACACACACACACACACACACACACACACACACACACACACACACACACACACACACACACACACAGAGCTGCCTAGGCTAAACCGCAGCCTGTGTATTGAAGACTGAAACTGGATCCTTTGTGGAATGCAGGGGGCGAGGAGATGGCATTATCAGCCCTGTATTTCCAGAAGGCTGAAGCTAAAACAAATGTCGCAATCTCTCTATTTATGGAATAATCAGCAGACTTGCACACAAAAAAAATAATACAGCGAGAGAGGAGTAAGGGAGGTAATCCCGTTTTCCGAAAAGGTGATATTTCTCTCTGACTTGCGTAAACCCGGTGAAACTGGGGTTGAGGTTTTTTTGTTTTCAAGTTTTGATTCATTTATTGTTTGTTTGTTTGTTGTGTGTGTGTGTGTTGTGTTGTGTGTGTGTGTGTGTGTGTGTGTGTGTGTGTGTGTGTGTGTGTGTGTGTGTGTGTGTGTGTGTGTGTGTGTGTGTGTGTGTGTGTGTGTGTGTGGTGTGTGTGTGTGTGTGTGTGTGTGTGGTGTGTGTGTGTGTGTGACAGACATCATTCTGTGTGTGTGTGTGGTGTGTGTGTGGTGTGTGTGTGTGTGTGTGTGTGTGTGTGTGTTGTGTGTGTGTGTGTGTGGACTGACATCATCTGTGTGTGTGTGTGTGTGTGGTGTGTGTGTGTGTGTGTGATGCTTTTCATTGATTTTGTGTTTTGCGCCCAGTCCCCATCCCACTCTCTCCTTGTGAATGGGCGTTGACGTTTATCACAAATACTCTCTCTCTCTCTCTCTCTCTCTCTCTCTCTCTCTCTCTCTCTCTCTCTCTCTCCTCTCTCTCTCTCTCTCTCTCTCTCTCTCTCTCTCTCTCTCTCTCAGTACGTCTGACTATGTCTGCGAATGTGTATCTGTGTTGGTGTCAGTGTCAGTGTGTCTGTGCATGCGTGCATGTGGGTAGTAAAGTTGAAAGCTACAATGATGATCCAAAAGCACTGGTGTAGGTGACCACAGATAGCGGGATTACAGCAATGGCATTGACTTTTCTCTGTTTCTATCACAGGGGCCATGCTCAACAGCTGAGGACCCAAAGCCATAGCTATAAATAGATGAGATCATCTTTCTAACAGCCCACAACAATGGGAGATAACTTTTTAAATCCTTGATGGGAGGTAATTATTTTGCCAGACAGAAAAGGTCTTGTGATCACAATGAGAGGTATCGGAAAGTGTTCGTTGCAGCTTTGTCTGGTGCTGGCTTTAGATTTTTGCACCTTCTCCTTTCTTTGTTTGTTTCATTCTTTTTTCTTTTTTTTAGCATGGAAGGGCTAAGGTAAAGAGAGGGGTAAAAGTCTATCCCAAAATGGACGGATTGTTTTCTTTCCATTTTGTGATTGATTAATTCGCTTGTTTGACTATCAGCAGCAGTAAGTAAGGAATGAAGGGTGGGGGTTCTATAACAGTAAGGGTCAGCTTAATTCAATAACAGACCTGCAAGTGCCTTAAATCCCTCCGCACATGTACACATGCAGAATTTCGAACACCTTAAAGATCACCTAACTCATATCAGCGTTCAGGAGGTCACGGAAACACGATCATACCCAGCATGCACCCTATACATGGAGAGGGATGGCTCCGCCAGGTTAAACTTATTCAAGAGACACGGCCTGAAAAATTGTATGCAGTGCAGAGCCCCAGTGACTCTTCCAGGAATGAAGGGAGAGAAGAGAAGGAAGAAATGAGGACAGATGAGAAGAGAAACAGATAGATGAGAAGAGAAGAGAGAAAGAGAAGAAAAGAAAAAGAGAAGAGAAGAGAAGAAGAAAAGAAGAACAGAAGAGAAGAGAAGAGGAAGGAAGTGAAGAGACAAAAAGAGAAGAGAAGAAGAGAGGAGAGAAGAGAAGAGAAGAGAATTATAAGAGAACAGAACAGAAGAGAAGAGAACAGAGGATGAGAAAAGAAGAGAAGAGAAGAAAAAGAGAAGAGAAGAGAAGAAAAGAGAAGAGAAGAAAAGAAAAGAGAAGAGAAGAGAAGAGAAGAGAAGAGAAGAGGAGAAGAGAAGAGAAGAATAGAATAGAATAGAATAGAATAGAAGAGAGGAGAAGAAAAATGAAGAGAAGAGAAGAGGAGGGAAGAGAATAGAAGAGAAGAGAAGAGAAGGGAGGTAGGGAGACAGGTCTGATGACAGGGCAGCTTCACCACTGACCTACCTGTGAGGGATGGCTTCTGATGTTCTGCTTTGAGACTGGCCGCCATTTACTGCAACTGGTTCATGGGCTTAAATGGCTTTGAAAATGAGGAAACAGTGTGTGTGTGTGTGTGTGTGTGTTGTGTGTGTGTGTGTGTGTGTTGTGTGTGTGCGTGTGTGTGTGTGTGTGTGTGTGTGTGTGTGTGTGTGTGTGTGTGTGTGTGTGTGTGTGTGTGTGTGTGTGTGTGTGTGTGCGTGTGTGTGTGTGTGTGTCTGTGTGTGTGTATGAGTGTGTGTCAGTACACACATACGTGCATGGGCAAGCGTGCACGCATATATGTGTGTATTAGTGTTATATAGACAAAAGTGCCTGATACAGTTTCCCTGTCTTCTCCATAAAGCAAAGAGAATCAAAACAAGGAGGAAGACAACAAAGTCAGTGGAAGGAAATAACAGATAGAAGAAGAAGAAGAAGAAGAAGAAGAAGAAGAAGAAGAAGAAGAAGAAGAAGAAGAAGAGCAATGGCAATAGCAACAACAACAACAACAACAGCAGCAACAACAACAAAAAACTAAAACTAATACCATTTCCATCAACAACAAAAACAAGAACGACAGCAACACAAATTACACTATGAATCCCAATTTTAAAAAAAAGAACAAGCACACAAACAAAACCAAAACATATGTGACAAAAACAAACAAACAAAAATCTTGCTATAGACAAAGGGGCACCTCCAGATGAGGGTTTCATGTTGGCTCTTTGGCCCAGCTGACCGATGAGGCCCTATCTGGGTTGCAGTGGATGATTGAATTTTATTGCCTTTCTTTTTCTGAACGCTTCACGTCTGATTCACTATCTCTGTTATTGATTGGGACATTTCCACCTTTACACGCCCGCAAGGAAATCGGTTTGTGGCCAAAAGAATCACACTGAGAAAAAAGTGTGCGTGGGAGAAGCCAAGAGGACGTTGTGTGTGTGTGTGTGTGTGTGTGTGTGTGTGTGTGTGTGTGTGTGTGTGTGTGTGTGTGTGTGTGTGTGTGTGTGTGTGTGTGTGTGTGTGTGTTGGTTTTTTTTCCATTTATCAGACCAGACAGCAAAGTGCATGCGTACGTATGTTATGTGCGGGTGTGCCACAGAGAGAGAGAGAGAGAGAGAGAGAGAGAGAGAGAGAGAGAGAGAGAGAGAGAGAGAGAGAGAGAGAGAGAGAGAGAGAGACAGAGACAGAGACAGAGACAGAGACAGAGACAGACAGACAGACAGACAGACAGACAGACAGACAGAGACACAGAGAAAGACACAGAGAGACAGAGAGAGGGGTAGAGCGGAGAGAAAATGTATATAAAAAGTGTGTGTGTAGATATGCCTGTGTGCCTCCCTCTCCTCTCTTCTCTCTCTCTCTCTCTCTCTCTCTCTCTCTCTCTCTCTCTCTCTCTCTCTCTCTCTCTCTCTCTCTCTCTCTCTCTCTCTCTCTGTCTGTCTGTCTGTCTGTCTGTCTGTCTGTCTGTCTGTCTGTCTGTCTGTTTGCTGGTGTGTGTCTGTCGCAGTACGGTGTGTGCGTGCATGGTAAACTTTGAAACTGCGATGTTGTGGAAAAGCACTTGATGTGGGTTGAAGCCCTATGACCAATGACAGAACTGGTGTGGACTTTGATTTCCATCTGTATCACAGTGACTATGACTTTGATTTCCATCTGTATCACAGTGACTATGACTTTGATTTCCATCGTATCACAGTGACTATGACTTTGATTTCCATCTGTATCACAGTGACTATGACTTTGATTTCCATCTGTATCACAGTGACTATGACTTTGATTTCCATCGTATGTGATGTGCACGTATCACATGATATGACTTTGATTTCCATCTGTATAACAGTGACTATGACTTTGATTTCCATCTGTATCACAGTGACTATGACTTTGATTTCCATCTGTATCACAGTGACTATGACTTTGATTTCCATCTGTATCACAGTGACTATGACTTGATTTCCATCTGTTCAAGTGCTATGACTTTGATTCCATCGTATCACAGTGACTATGACTTTGATTTCCATCTGTATCACAGTGACTATGACTTTGATTTCCATCGGTATCACAGTGACTATGACTTTGATTTCCATCTGTATCACAGTGACTATGTGTAACAGCTGAGGACTCCAGGCAATGACTATAACAAAGAGATCATCTTTCAACAGCCAGTCACAGTGCAAGTTCATTTTTTAATCCTCAATAGAAATCCTCAATTTGCGTCCAAAAAGTTAGGTGGCTACAAAAAGAGATCTTACAACAGTAGTCAGAAAGTTTTATCTGTTGCTTGTTTCAGTCTTGTTGACTTTTTCACCAGGAGGGGGGG
>CM060332.1:1106328-1118828 GCA_030674155.1 Stramonita haemastoma
CATCCATCCATCCATCCATCCATCCATCCATCCATCCATCCATCCATCCATCCTTCCATCTATCCGTCCGTCCGTCCGTCCGTCCGTCCATCCATCTCTCTCTCTATCTGTCTATCTATCTCTCTATCTCTCTATCTCTCTATCTCTCTCTATCTATCTATCTATCTATCTATCTATCTATCTATCTATCTATCTATCTATCTATCTATCTATCTATCTATCTATCTATCTATCTATCTATCTATCTATCTATCTATCTATCCCTGCCTCTGCCTACCTACCTTCTTATCTACTTACCTACCTACCTACCTACCTACCTACCTGTCTACCTGTCTACCTACCTGCCTGCCTGCATACCAACCTGTGTATGTGTCTAGATACCTGCCTACCTACCTATACCTACCACCTACCTACCTACCTACCTACCTAACCCTACTTACCTGTCCCCCTGCCCATTAACCCACCTGCATACCTCCCTTTTCACGTACCCAGTGCCCACATCTCTGCCAACTTTACCTTCCTACCCATCCATTTTACTTACCAGCTTACCAATCTATTTCTGCTGTCTCCTCTTTCTGTTTGTCGTCATTTCCTGTTAACTCTCTCTCTCTCCTCTCTCTCTTCCTCTCTCTCTCTCTCTCTCTCTCTCTCTCTCTCTCTCTCTCTCCTCTCTCTCTCTCTCTCTCTCTCTCTCTCTCTCTCTCTCTCTCTCTCTCTCTCTCTCTCTCTCTCCCTCTCTCTCTCTCTCTCTCTCTCTCTCTCTCTCTCTCTCTCTCTCTCTTCTTCTCTCTCTTCTGTCTCTCTTCTCTCTTCTCTCTCTCTCTCTCTCTCTCTCTCTCTCTCTCTCTCTCTCTCTCTCTCTCTCTCTCTCTCTCTCTCTCTCTCTCTCTCTCTCTCTCTCTCTCTCTCAAGTATCTTTTACGCACACGAAGTTGTTTGATATTTTGCGAACTCCGCAGAAGAGGGTGAGGACTTGATGTTGGTGTGTAAATAGATGTTTTATTCACTTCGACTTCGCTTCTCCTTCCTCTTTGAGAGTGGAACAGAATTTGAACATTGGGGGGATGTGTTGTGTGTCACCCGATTCTTCTTTGTTCCGTCGTTGTACATAGACGGACACCATTTCCTCTTTCCTTTGTTTCTTCTTTGTTGCTGTGTTAGGTTTTTTTCGGTAGTTTAGGTGAGGGTTTTTGTTTGTGTTTCGTTGTGTGTTTCGTTGTGTGTGTGTGTGTTGTGTGTGTGTGTGGTGTGTGGTGTGTGTGTGGTGTTGTGTGTGTTGTGTGTGTGTGTTGTGTGTGTGTGTGTCGGGGGTGTCGTGAGTGCGTCGAGGGCGGCAGGATGAATTGTGTGTGAGGGAAGGGAATACAGCGAAACTCCAACCGTTTTCTGACCTTAAGCGAAATGATAACCATTCTGTGTGTTGTGGGTGTGTTGTGTGTGTGTGTGTGTGTGTGTGTGTGTGTGTGTGTGTGTGTGTGTGTGTGTGTGTGTGTTGTGTGTGTGTTGTACTGTTGTGTCCAGTGTGTGTGTGAGTCGAGTGTGTGAGTGTGTTCGCACATGCATGCATGCATGTGGGTATGTGCACAGGTTAAAGTGCAATGCATTCGTGCATTCATCCTTTCTCCAGAGGATGGTATTGATGTAACTGTTGTGATTGAGGCCCCAGTTTCTGCAGAGAAAACCAGTCCACTGCAGCTGTGTTCAGCGATCGATGTTTGTTAAAGGCAATATTGACACAGGGGGAAATTGCTTCTGTATTGAGATTACACACACATGCCCGCACACATGCACGTACACGCACACGTACACACGCACAAGTCCTTCGGATGAGACTATAAACCGAGGCCCTGTGTGCGAACACACGCAGAACATCTTGAACACACGTTAATCCTGTTCCGCTTTTCGTAAGAGTAAGCCATCGTGTGCCAATGGGAACAGATAACACGATTTACAAAACTGCATACACACGGGGACTTGATGTAAAAAAAATGCACCTGAGTGCTTATTCCATTATACTCGGTATCAGGAATAAGAAAGAAAGAAAGAAAGAAAGAAAGTATACAGATACACACACACACACACACACACACACACACACACACACACACACACACACACACACACACACTCACACACACACACACACAACCACACACACACACACACACACACACACACACACACACACACACACACACACACACACACACACACACACACACGCATACACACACGCATACACACACGCATACACACACGCGTGCTCGCGCAGCCCTGCACTATGCTGTGGTGCATCGTATTGTATATCATTATCATTATTATCTGTATCAACAATGTATTGTGCCATATATCATTATCATTATTATCTGTATCAACAATGTATTGTGCCATATATATCATTATCATCTGCATTAACAATGTATTGTGCCATATATCATTATCATTATTATCTGTATCAACAATGTATTGTGCCATATATCATTATCATTATTATCTGTATTGACAGTGTACTGTGCCGTATACTGCACCGCCTTAGGTTCCGACCGATTTTGTTAGATTCAAACCAGGGGGCTCTCTTTTACGTTGTTGTCGCCACAAGAACGGCGCCACCCATATCAAAGATGCTAGTAAGGTGTGTATGCATGTAGTAGAGCAATCTCTTGTTGCCATGGGCTCTGTTACTGTGAAAAAGTCGTGGTAGAGCGAGACTCAAACTGACGCCTCGTGCATCTGGAAATACGCCTTTTTCTTGGGTGTGTGTTTGTGTGTGTGCCTGTGCACGCGGGCGCGCGCGTGTTTGCCTGTGTGTTTTTGTGTGTGGGCTTGTGCGGTGGCCCTGCACTGTGATGTGGTGCATTGTATTGTATACTGTTATTATTATTACCATTCTTCTTCTTATTATTATTATTGTTATTAGTGTTATTATGTGTAGTACTATGTATTATTCGGACAGATAAGACAGACAGAGACAGAGAATGAATCAAAATCAAATTAAATCAAATCAAATTCTTTTATTTCGAGGATAATGAATAACACTCAGGTGCTTTTTTATATCAGTTTCCCTTCCCTTATCAGGATAACGTCAGATAAAAAATAGATATATTGTTAAATCATTAGAAATATTCCCAGAAACATCAACAGCAATGATAAGAATCCAGCTGATAAAACAAGAGACAATAGAAACAGTAACGTAACAAACAGAAAAAGCAAATAAAAACGAAAAAACCACCCCCCCTCCCACACTAAAGCAACAAAACCCAAACAAAACAAAACCAAAACAACCAAAACCAAACGAAACAAAGTACAAGAAAACAATAAAATAACAAAAAGAACACACACAGAACTAAAATAAGAAAAACACAATCAAAATGATGATTATGATTAAAAAAAGGGAGGGGGGGGGGGGGGCAAGTAAGCAGACAGTAAACGAAAAAAACATAAACGAGTCAAGCAACTGAAAACATCCTCCCACCACCAACCACCAACTAAATAAATCAGATCTATCATATTTTGGTAAAAGGGGAGCAAGAAACTACCGATATAATCATCATGGAGAAAAACAGTACTACCTATAGCAAATGGCATAAAACACATGTCCCACATTTCTATGAAAAAACTATGCATATCATATTTTTTTTAAAGAAGGAAAGAAACAATGGAGTGGTATTGGCACACACACACACACACACACACACACACACACACACACACACACACACACACACACACACACACACACACACACCACACAACACACACACACACACAAAGTGCGCACGCACGTCACCAATAGGCTTTATGCTAAGGGAAATATATGCCTTAAATTTAAGTGGAATTATATAACGGTACATAAAAGATGTTTATCTGCTAAGATAAAGGTACAGAGAGGGTGGAAGAGAGAGAGAGAGAGAGAGAGAGAGAGAGAGAGAGAGAGAGAGAGAGAGAGAGAGAGAGAGAGAGAGAGAGAGAGAGAGAGAGAGAGTCAGAACAGACAGACAGACAGACAGACAGACAGACAGACACAGACAGACAGACAGGCAGGCAGCAGACAGAGACAGACAGAGACAGACAGAGACAGACAGACAAGCACGCAGAGACACAGACACAGAGAGAGAGAGAGAGAGAGAGAGAGAGAGAGAGAGAGAGAGAGAGAGAGAGAGAGAGAGAGAGAGAGAGAGAGAGAAGACAGACAGGACAGACAGACAGACAGACAGACAGAACAGACAGACAGACAGAGACAGACAGACAGACAGAGATCCGAGATCTTCTGCACACGCTCCGCACTTGCGCACAGTCAGTCAGTCATGAATGGAACCCCGAGTGAAGACTTTGGTCAGGTGTGTGTTTTATTCCTGGTCATGTTTACCATTTGGAGACATTTCATCAAGTTTTGACAGTTTTTTCAGCCAGTCTGAAGCTTCCATGATATTGTATTTAATTTCAGCTGCGAGCCGGCTACCCAACCCTAACTCCAGCCTTTTTGGCCGGAGGGGGAGGTAGGCTTTTCCCAATGCTCTGACCAGCAGTGACACACTGACCAACCCACTGACATTTGTTCGCTTGTCAATTCTCACACCATCATTAATTTGACAAATCTCAGACCACAATAACGTGTTCATTCCAATCTGCTTTTAAAACCCAGAAGTAACAAAACATTCTAAATTCCAGCCATGTTGTCATAGCCAGAAAGCCCCCCCCCCCCCCCCCTGAACAAGCAAGTGCAAAGCATCAGCTTGTACCAGCCGCCATGGCGCAGTGGTTAGCGTCTTGGATTTCGGACTGGAAGGTTGCGGGTTCGATTCCCGTAAGAGTCATAGGGATTTTTCGGACTCCGGCCAGCTCCTACCCAGAGTGAGTGTGCTGCGGGCTCAGTGGGGAGACTGGGACCACACAGTCCAGCTTCATCCACTTTACGGATACGACTTTGAGAGTGTTGCTCAAATTACCTGACCATCACTGCAGGTGTTTGTATCTCTCGGGCCCGGTTGACGCCGGGATATATTGTGACAGTAAGCGTAGAGTACAACCCTGTCAAGCAGTCTCAAATGCGGATGCACTTCCACAGCAGCATTATTACACCATCTTCATCACCATCGACCATCATGCAATAATAAAAATTGCCTCCGATTCGGTAGCCCCCGTTGCTCTGGTCTCATGGTGACCTCAGATTCATGTTCCCCATACACTCATGTGCCTGTGGCGAGTGTATGTTAAATCCTTTGGGGTTGGAGGTTCGCGGGGGGACGGTCGTTGGAGGAACATTGTCTGGCTCCGCGACTGAACTAGTACTGTCGTTAGTAGGGGGCTTAGTAGGTGGTGTCCTGCATATGTTAGCTCCGAACAGGCACCACTGAACACCACCAAAGTGACCTAGCAGAAGTGCAGAGCCCCTCTGGCTGGTGGCCCCACGGCGGCCTGATATTGATGGGCTTCCTGTGGACTTCCGACCCCGAGGATGAGACCTAACGAATTTGGGTATAGCTGTGGTGGGGAGATTAAGACGAGCGGCGTGGGGACAGCAGTACGGGAACGTCACAGAAGATGAGGCAGCAAAAAAAACCCCCAAAAACCCAAAACAAAAAAGCATCAGCTTGCAAGTTTGCAAAGTTGTATTTTTCTTATGAAAAAAAGTCAGTTGGGTCGTCATGTGCCAGTGGTGTGTGCTCACCACTTGATTTCTAAACTAAAAAAAATTACATCAATTTGGTACATTGGTGTTGTGAAACAGGAAAAATGGAAGCAAGACTGGTTACATCAAACGCCACTTTGTTGATCCTCTAAAAAATTTCAACATTTTCTTTACCCATCTAGACATGCATAAAATATTATCACATATCACAACAGTAATTCAATAAAATTTTATCTCACATAATTATATTGACAGTAATTAAGTTGGGTTGTAACAGTTTACCCACATCTTCGTACATTTCCATTTGGATTTGTAGAACCAGCTTAACTGGGTTTAAGGTAAAAAGATTTTTAAAAATGTATTAACAGAGTAAGCTGATAGTATTTGCAGCCCCCCCCCCCCTCCCCCCCCCCCCCCCCCCCCCCCCCCCTCCAAAAAAACAAAAACAAACAAAAATCCCCACAAGGAGTCGTCTGTTTCTTGCATTAAAAAAAAAAAATACAGTCTCTCCATCACCACTCTCCCCCCCCCTCCCCAATTCCCACAGACTAGAACATTATCATTCACGCTAAACATTCTTACAACCCTCCTCCTCATTCCTCCTCCTCCCCTCAAATAAGTAAAGCACAATCTTTCAAACATTTATGCAAACACTAGCATGCACATGTGTCTGTACACACGCGCTCATGTCTATATCTTATACACTACCACATTGACAGTGTTCGTTTCATTTCTTAAACCCTCCATTAACAAAAGTACAAATACGGACTCATATTTCTTCATTTTCTTCGCAGAAAGTGTATATGTAAAATCTACAGCAGTCTGCTAATCACTATTTTGCCTCCTGCATAATTATAAAAAAAAATCATTTGCTATTCTTGTGATAGCCATTGAACCGGATCACTGATCTAATCTTATATCTGAATCAATGTAGCGAAGAAAGCTAAAACAAACAAACAACAACAAAAAACCAGCCAAACAACAAACAAACAACCAAAAAGAAAAAATCAACCTCAAACTACAACAACAACAAAAAGTAACAAATCCACAGAAGACACCACTAATTGCTCAAACACCAAACACCCATCCAAAACTAACAAATAGCAGTTATATTCCTAACCGCCTTTTCCACGTTAAAACACACACACACACACGCACACCACGCACACCACACGCACGCACACGCACACACACGCACACGCACACCACACCGCCGCGTGCGCGTGCGTGCACGTACATGCAACCCCCCCCCCCCCCCCACAAAGACACACACACACTCTCGCGCGCTCGCCCCCCCCCCCCCTATACCACCTAGCAAGTACGCCCCTTTTGTGCAGGTTTCCCATCGCATCTAACAAATTGGCCATCCAGTACAGGTGGTATACCATTCCTACATCTGCGTGCAGACACACACACACACCTTCTGTGCCGGTGGAAACCGATGTCAAAATGTGCAAAACCGTATGCACACGGAGACTGGATGTAAAGGAGCGCACGAGTGTTTCCCATTTCCTCAAAATTTAAGAGTTTGCGTGTGTGTGTGTGTGGTGTGTTGTGTGCGCGCGCACACACACACACACACACATCTTGTGCACACGTTAAATCCTGTTCCGCTTTTCGTAAAAGTAGACCATTGTGTGCCGGTGGGAACAGATGACAAGATTTATAAAACTGCATACACTCGGGGACTGGATGAAAAAAAGCACACAAGTGCTTATTCCATTATCTTCGATAAAGAAGAATAAAATAAACACACACACACACACACACACACACACACACACACACACACACACACACACACACACACACACACACACACACACACCCCCCCCCCAGTGTCTTCATTCCTGCTGACCTAAACATTTTCTACCACTCCTGTCAAAACACCCCTGTCCTATAATACCCCACCGCCTCCCTGCCCATCTCTCTCCCACCTTAAATCCAATATCTCTGCCATTCCCAAGTTTTGTTCAAATATGCATTTTGTAAACTGTACCCCATATTTTTGGGTTTATTTCTGAACTCCCCCCCTCCCCCCCCGCACATTACAAGATGACTACCTCCCCCGTATCTACACCACACACACACACACACAGACACACACACACAGACACACACAGACACACACACAGAAACACACACACACACACACACACACACACACACAGACACAGACACAACACACACACACACACACGACACAGACACACACACACACACACACACACACACACACACACACACACACACACACACACACACACACACACTCCTCATCACGTATTCCCACAGACCTCAGCATCTTAACCTCCACCTTCCCACCATCTCCTGCCCTCCAGTTCTACAACCGCCCCCCTCGTGGGCATGCCGCGGAAGGTGGGGGGGGGGGGTGTCTGTCAGCATAAGTAGTATCCCCACCTTCAGGAAATTTGTGCTAGAAATTCCCTCTTTTCTATCCCCATCTTTCTGCCTTGTTGCCTTCTTCCTGTCATCACCTTGTCCTATCTTTTGCCTTTTCTGTCTACTCTCCTGCCTTTTTTTCAGAAAGACGTCAAAATTCAACCTCTCCCAAGCCAAGTCGGATGCGGGCCTGACTTCACAGGCTCTTAACGGCAGCGCAACGCATTTTCGCTCATATGACATGCAATAGCTGCTGTCTGCGCATTTGACGATGAAGAAGAAATTTTATAACCACCCCCAACCCCTCGAAACAAAAATGCTTTGCCGTAGTGTCAGCATGTACCAAGGAATCTACCTGCCGTTTGTGTCCACATGACGGGCCAGGGTTAGAGTAACTGTAAAGGTTAGTTGTAAAGGGTTAAGGTTAGTGTTAAAGGTTAATATTGGGGTAAGGGTTATCAGTCCGTTGGTTGGTCTGTCTGCATGCATGCATGTGGACACAAGAACAGGTAGACACTATGGTGTGTAGCTTTAGACACTACGGTATAGATCGTTTTCATCACCGGATTAAAAATTTTGCATAGCCAGGGAAACGCAGAAGTTTTATCAATTATTCTAATGGCCAGTCCTATCGACATCAAACGTTTTGTTGCACGTTTGACTTCAGTGCTCGGGTTTTTGATAAGAAATTTCCAATTCAGGTATAGCGATGGGACTTTATATCCGACATTTTGGAACAAGTTTTTTTCCCTTTAAAAAAAATTACGCCCAAAATAAACCTCCGAGAATTTTTTAAAAAATATTGCTCTCAAAATAAACCACTCTAAGAAAAAAAAAAGAAGGAATACGACAATAAAGAACCGCGTGAAAAAATCTATCAGCTAGGCCTTTTTTTCCCAATCCCCACTGATCCAAACAATGTATCCTACCCCTCCTCCCAAACACCCCCTTTCCCTTAAAATACATCTACCGAAAGTTAGTCCCCTTCCTACTACCATACCACCCCCTTTCTACACACACACACCACACACACAGCACACGACACACACACACACACACACACACACACACACACACAGCGGGGACGGGATAGCCTTGCGGTCAGAACATTGGGCTCGCAATTTGATTTGCTAACGCACGCAGAACATCTAACGTACATGTTAAATCCTGTTCCGCTTTTCGTAAGAGTAGGTCATCGTGCGCCGGTGGGAACAGATGACACGATTTACACGATTTACAAAAACTGCTACACACGGGGGCTGGATTTTAAAAGGCACACGAGTGCTTATTCCCTATACATTTATCGATATAAAAGAATAAAATAAAAATAAAATACATAAATAGACACACACTTTCTGTCTCTGTCTGTCTCTACCTCTCTGTAATTAAAATTTTTAATTTTGCTATGCTTATGTTCGTAAAGCGCGACAAATTTCTCCCTTAAAAAACCGAAACATCATTGAATATAATTGTGTGTGTTCTTTTCACGACATCGAAGTTTGGAATGATATATCCACAGTGAATTATCATATAGCCTTGTTGACATTACCGTTTAACTTGATTCTCTCTCTCTCTCCTCTCTCTCTCTCTCTCTCTCTCTCTCTCTCTCTCTCTCTCTCTCTCTCTCTCTCTCTCTCTCTCTCTCTCTCTCTCTCTCTCTCTCTCTCTCTCTCTCTCTCCCAAAATAACAAAAATTATAGTATCTACACCAATCATTTGTTTGTGCATTTTCTATAAAAAAAAAACTTTAAAAATCACAAGAATATCAGTCCAAGGATTATGGGGCATCAAAAGTAACATTAGGACAAGTATTCAAATTAAAATTGATCCTAGTTATGAAAAAAAAAAAAATATTAAATCAAAAAGACAGACTATTGCCATTTCTACAAGGCATGCTGAAGACTAACAATCTTCTCAGCCAAATATCAAATCCGATTCATTAAGAAAAAAGAAGTACAATTCTGACAAAAATTGCTCGTCTTGTACTAATAACGCGTGATGTAAGGAAACTGTTCTTTCAACCAAATTCATATTCTAAGATTTAAAAAAAAAAAAAAAAACCAATGGATGCCCCCCCACCCCCCCCCCCCCCTCTTTTGAAAAAAATATTTTGATTACTTCGTTCCTGATTGATGCAAAAAAATACCCTTCATACTAAATCTATTTGTTCATGAAATCTTCAATGCCCCAAGAGGGTTAAAGGCTAAATTCAAGCTGCATCTGGAATCTTAGCTGGTTACCTGCACTGGTTTTCCTCCACTGCTACTGCACTTTGAATCTGGAATCTCCTGATTGATTGATTGATTGATTGATTGATTGATTGATTGATGTTGCAGCGTTGTCCTTGGCGACTGTAGTTCTTCCTTGTGACTGGTTGTTTTCTGTGACTGGTTTCTTCTTGGTGACTGGTTGTTCTTCTTGGATGACTGGGTGTGCTTTCCTTGGTGACGTGGTGTTGTGATTTCCTTCGACGTGACTGTGGTGTTTTCTTGGTGACTGGTATGTGTTTCCTTGGCGACGGTGACTGGGGTGTTTTCCTTGGGACTGGTGCTGTTTTCCTTGGCGACGGTGACTGTGGTTTCCTTGGCGACGGTGACTGTGTTTCCTTGGCGACGGTGACTGTGTTTCCTTGTGACTGGTGACTTATGGTTTCCTTGGCGACGGTGACTTGGTTTCCTTGGTGACTGGTTGTTCTTTGCGATGGTTTTCCTGGCTACTGGTTGTTTCCTTGGCGACTGTGGTTGTTTCCTTGATTGTCATGTGGTGTTGTTTCCTTGGCGACTTATGGTTGTCGCCCCGACTTGAAACTTCTTGATGCGTTAGGTGTTCTTTTTCAATACTGGGTTTCTTAGTGTTCCTGGCGGAGGAAGCTGGTTGCAAAATCTTCATGGTGCACACCCCACAGGTATCCAAGACAACGGGCTAGGTGAAGGTGAAGAAGACGGTGAAGGAGGTGAGTAAAGTAAAGTGACGGTGAAGGTAAATGAAGGTAAGTGAAGTGAGTTTCCACTGTGATGAGATTCCACAGACAAAAAGAAAAGCAGAATTCAAGACTTGTGTGTGGTGTGTGTGTGTGTGGTGTGTGTGTGTGTGTAGTGTGTGAGTGTGTGATGTGTGAGTGTGTGTGTGTGTGTGTGTGTGTGAGTGTGTGTGTGTGTCAGGTGTGGTGTTGTGTGTGTGTGTAGTGTTGTGTGTGGAGTGTGTGTGTGTGTGTGAGAGTGTGGTGTGAGTGTAAGTGTGAGTGTGTGTAGTGTGAGTGTGTGTGTGTGTTGTGAGTGTGTGGTGTGTGTGTGTGTGTGTTGTGTGTGTGTGAGTGTGTGTGAGTGTTGTGTGAGGGTGTAGTGTTGTGTGTGTGTGAGTGTGAATGTGTGTTGTGAGTGTGTGTGTAGTGTGAATGTGTGTGTGTGTGTGTGTGTGATGTTGTGATGATGTGTATGTGTGTGTGTGAGTGAGTGATGTATGGTATTGTGTGCGCGTGTGTGTGTATATGGTGGTTGATATCTAGATACGCTAGAGTGCATGCGTTTTTCTGTCATCTGTACAAATTTTGTCTTTCGTTTTTATCAGCACGTAATGGCCTACTCTTCTGAAAGGCCGAACAGTTTTTAATGTGCGCAAGATGTTCTGCGTGCGTTCGTACATTGTACCTCGGTTTATGTCTCACCCGAAGAACTTTAGAGGAGTGGAGTTGGCACTGATGTTAGTGAACTCCTGTGCATGTGGTTTGTCCATTTTGTCATCCGTTTCCACCAGCACACAACTTAACAGCCTACTCTTCCAAAATGTTGGAACAGGATTTTTGGCACAAGATGTTCTCGTGTATTTCGTATACAGAACCTCGGTTTATAGTCTCATCCAAAAGGACTTTTGGGGTGAGTGCTGTCGGCACTGATGCTAATTCCAGAGAAAAACAAATCCCCTCGAACAAGCGTTTGGTGGTAGGTGGTTCAAACCTCCAGACCGTCAGATACGAGTTGAAGGCTCCAACCACTAGGCCCTGACTGCTACATGTACCCGCTTCTTCTCTGCTCTCCCTTTGTTGAAAAGGCAGGTTAGCATTGCTGCGCTCACACATCACTGTCAGGTCAGGTCAGGTCACTGGCCCTTGATTCCTGACCCACAGCCCCTGAAAGCAGAAAGTCATCATCAGTAAAACAGAAAACCTTAACCTGTTTTTTGGCTCGGGTGCTAACCTTATTTGATTTCATTACTTATTTTCCTGTTCATCGGCCAGAACTCCCAGGTTTATCATGAGATTTGGCGAATGCCATCGTTTACTCTCCATTAAGGCAGCTGCATTCCGACTTCGGGGATGCTGTCTAAACACGACATCAGTGAGCATCCTTTCTTTGGAAATTTTATCATCTGTTTTCATTTCTATGCAATGACCTACACTTCCGACACGATGAACTGGATTTAACGTGTGCGCAAGATGTTCTGCATGCGTTTGCAAGAGGGACCCGAGTTA
>CM060332.1:1123828-1126328 GCA_030674155.1 Stramonita haemastoma
CCCATGTGTAATACACCAAATTTCATGCCATTATGTTTTCTTTCCAAATCAAGTGTGAACTATTCTGACATTCTCCAAATCACAAACGCCTTTCCATTCTCACACACGGTAGATCTGATGTCAAACATGGAGGGGGGACATGGCCCAGTGGTTAGAGCCTTGACCTCATGATCTGATCAGCCCAGGAGAGAACCACCACCCACATGTCTATACACAGGAGTTTTCTCTGCAGTTATCATCAGTGCCGACTCCACTCCCGGCAAGAGTCCTTTGGATGAGACTATCAATCGATGTCCCGCGCGCTAACGCACGCAGGACATCTTGAGCACACGTTCAGAACCTCTTAACCTCTTCTACTTTTTGGAATAGTAGGCCATTGCATGTCGGCAGGAACAGATGATTATTTTTTTTAAACAAAAAGCCCTCAAAACAAAAACTGGTCAACCTTGGAGCTCTAGCCCGGTAACAAAACCCCACCCCACCCCTCCTCCTCCTCCCTGCTCCCCCTCCCTCCCACTCAAATGTAAAACAACAAATAAGTACCACCAAAATGATGATAACACACACACAAATGCCCAACAGTTTTTACCTGTAGCTTCAGGTCAAAACTGCCCAAATGGCGACGCCGTGGCAAAGTGACGGTATTGTAAATCATTGTGCCTGCAGAGACACCAAGTGGCGTCAGCCCTGGTCTGATGTGGAGTGAAGTGAGGTGAGGTCAGGGGAGGGGAAGTGAGGGCCCAGCTACATGTTCACTGCTACTCACCTGACCTCACCTGACCCCTGTGTGGGGTGAAGACAGTGTCGTTCAGGTTTCACGTGTATAATAAAACGAAGCATCTTGCACTGACGATGATAAAATAACTTGTTGAGGGCTACACTAAGAGTTCACTGCTCTGTCTATCTATCTATCTATCTATCTATCTATCTATCTATCTATCTATCTATTATCTATCTATCTATCTATCTATCCATCCATCCATCCATCCATCCATCCATCCATCCATCCATCCATCCATCTATCTATCTATCTATCTATCTATCTATCTATCTATCTATCTATCTATCTATCTATCTATCTATCTATCTATCTGTCTGTCTGTCTGTCTGTCTGTCTGTCTGTCTGTCTATCCATCTAATTGAACGGGGGAGGTGTATGTATGTGATAATTACCTGCCACCGATTTACACACAGGCGTGCACAAGTGCGTACGCCTAGGGAATAAGCATGCAGACATACGCACGTGCACACAGACACACACACATACGCACACACTGATTACATGCACACATGCGCACAGTGTATGTTATGTATGTATGTATGTATGTATGTATGTATGTATGTATGTATGTATGTATGTATGTATGTATGTATGTATGTATGTATGTATGTATGTATGTATGTATGATGTACGTATGTGTCTATGTATGTCTATTCATCCGTCTATCTTTCACACATGTTAAAGACTGTTCCACATTCTGGAAGAGTAGACCATTGTACGCTGTTGGGAATGGATAACCAAATCAACAAAACTGCATACATATGGGGACTGGATATAAAAAATCCCCATATGAGCACTGATATTCTTATCCCCGAAATAAAAGATCTATTATCTATCTATCTATCTATCTATCTATCTATCTATCTATCTATCTATCTATCTATCTATCTATCTATCTATCTATCTATCTATCTATCCATCCATCCATCAGTCCATCCACCCACCCACCCACCCACCCACCCATCCATCCGTTCATCAATCCATCCAACCACCCTCCAATCTCTCCCTTCACCCACTCATCCATCCACCAACCGTCCCACCCACCCACAGACCACTTCAGCCCCCCCCCCCCCCCCGGTCCCCTCCCCCTCAGTCCCCCGCCCCTCTCCTGCTCAAACCCAAATAGTAAAGCACCATCACCATCATCACCATCATCATCATCAGCCCATCTCTCGCTGTGGGGCTGGAGTTGTCTCCGCTTGGTCAGCTCGTTCTTGTTCAATGAATGTATTGCAGCTGTCAGCCAAAGGGAGCTAATTTCACGCTGGATGGGGATGACAAAGGGGAAACCATGGCAACACGCCCACCACAGTGGTTCCTCTGTTTTGTTTGGTTTGGGGTTGTTTTTTTAGGAGAAATTCTGATTTCTGTCCTCCTAAAGCGAATGAGGGGGGTGCAGTGGGGGTGGGGGTGGGGGGGGGGAGGGAGGGGGATCGCCTAGTGGTTAGAGCGTTGTTGAGCTGCTGATCTGAAGGCCTGGGTTTCAGCTGCCACTGAGGCGCACGTTCGATGGTTTTGTCCCCCCTGGAGTTAACATCAGCACTGAATCCACTTTCTTGGAAGTTCGGCTTGAGGCTTTAAACTGAGACCCTGTGTGCTCGCAGAAGATAGTCAGCACATGTTAAGAACCGGTCCCACTTTTCGGAAGTGAAAGCCGTCTATCTATCTATCTATCTATCTATCTATCTATCTATCTATCTATCTATCTATCTATCTATC
>CM060332.1:1131328-1136328 GCA_030674155.1 Stramonita haemastoma
ATTATGTCTGAGGCCTTGCCTAACTTAAAAATCCATGCATGTGTGTACAGGTACACGCCAGTGCAAGTGTATAGTTTGTGCACACTCAAACACGAATGCTCACGTCTGAGTATGCAGAGTTGTGTGTGTGCTGTTGTGTGCCTTTGCATCGGGATAGCTCAGTGGTCAGAGCACTTGCTTTCCCCAAAATAATGTTAAGCAGCATTGAGCGTGGTTACCAGTTAAATGGGCGGCCATTTTGCACACCTTGGCTTCAGTACATTCCTCTAGTTCACCCAACTGTCAATGGGTCTCTGCCCTCTTTAGAGTCAGGGAAGGTAAAGCAGCGAGGGAGAGGAGATGGACGCCACCCTCAATATGCTGCCTCTAGAGAAGCTGAGGTCTCTGATGCCTTGCTCCCCAGTGACCAAATAGGTTATGGAAACACATGCACCTTTACCATTTTCCTTTATACCTGCTCCTAGTTGTTTGTTTTTCTTGGCGAACACCAACAGGCACGCTTTTCCTCACTATTGACCCAGACCTGTCGAGACGAGTACACAGTCGATACTCACCTAGGAGACTGTCAGAAAAGCTTCAGTAAAAATACTGTCTTTAGTCTGCTGACACAAAGGTCCACAGTCTGAATTTGATCCTGCACATTCAATACAACATCACGTTTTCACACGATGTGTTGATGTGTTGTTCTGTACAAGGAGAGAGAGAGAGAGAGAGAAAAGAGAGAAATACAGAGAAGAGAGAGAGAAAGAGAGAGTGAGAGAGAGGAGAGAGAGCAAAGAGTGAGAGAGAAAATCTCAGAGACTTGTTTTTTGTATTAGAAACCATTGATTTGTCCATAGCCGTAAATCAGTTCTTTAGGAAACAAGCCGAGAACTCTTTCACCCAGGAAGAATCTAACTAACAAAAAAGTGACGAGAAGAGAGTTTCCAAAATCAAAGAGTTAGGTAACAAAAAGTCTGAGAATTTGTAGGAAAAGGTTACAGAACAAAGTCACAGAGCAAAACAAAAACAGCAAAAAGCAAATGAACAACAGGAAAGGACAGGGAGTGAGAACAAGTGACTGTGCCTTGACCTTTCTAGAACAGGGTGTAGTTCCATTTCAAATCTATCCATACTTGACGCTATAAGACTTTAAAACAAACAAAAACCCTACCATGAAATATTTACAGAAGACTTGGAAATAACCCTAGCATTACCGGAAATATTTTGGTCAAAATTATGTTAACTGCTCCCTTTGAATTTCAGTGCCAGATTCTTGGTAAAATGAAATTTAAAACTGGACATTGAAAAAGTTTGTGTTCACAAGACAGTGGCTTAAAACAGGAGCAAGTCACATTTTGAGAGTATTTGGTCTTCCAACAATTTAATCGCGACTTATAGATGACGTTGGAAACATGTTCCTGGATGGTTTAAACCTACTTGTTTTTGAAAAGCCCATCACAAAATGATAGAACGCACCACCTTGTGCCTCAGCAAACTGGGACCATGTATCTTCCTTAGTCTAATGAAACAGTTTATAACAAACACACCCAGCAATGCAAGTTTATGGGAAAAAACACAGCGTGGAATTTTACAAGGAACATAATAAAATATATCTCCGAAGTCGCATGCGGCTGCCTGCATGGTGGAAAAAACAGTTGCATAGGAAACATCTGACGAGTGGTGAACCTTGGCGTTGTAGCCGAGGAAGGAAGAAAAGCGATAAATGATGAAATACCACCGTCATGTTATGTCAGGAACATGCCCGATGTCTTCTGAAACCCAGGAAAATTTTTTTAAAGTAATGAATTCTTGCAGCTTTTTTCAGCGAATTTAAAACACAAAACAAAACCATTGAAATAGGCCAACCCACGAATAGAATGCATGATATGACAACAATAACCGCCGCTGTAGTCTAGTGGTTAGGGCAGTTGGACTCGTAATCTAAAGGTTGCGGGTTCGATCCCAGCTTTCGGCTATGGGTTGTGCCCTTGGAAAAGGCACTTTACGGCTATTTTCTCACCCCACCAAGGTGTAAAAGGGGTACCAACCTGTGTTGGGGGGTTAACCCTGCGATAGACTGGCGTCCTATCCAGGGGGGAGTCTATGACTCTCAGTCGCTTAACGCCACAGAAACCGGGATAAGCACCGCCTGATGAGCCTTATGGCTCGGGACAGACTTTAACTTAACTTTAATATGACAACAAACCTTGTCATTCAAAATGAAATCCAGTCAACACTACAAGATATAAACCAAAAAAACTAGAACAAAGCATCGAATCCAGTTTCTCATTCTGGCATTATTCTGCTACAACTCTGGAAGCCGACAGTGAAACCGATAGTGACGTGAGGGTTGCTGATATCTGACAAGAGGGTAAAACTGATCCTCTCATTTTCTCCACAGAGGCTGATGAGTGTGTCATGTGATCCAATGTACGTCACTGCCTCACCTGATGACTGTATCATGTGATCCTAATGTACTGTCACTGCCTCACCTGATGACTGTGTCATGTGATCCTAATGTACTGTCACTGCCTCACCTGATGACTGTGTCATGTGATCCTAATGTACTGTCACTGCCTCACCTGATGACCTGTGTCAGATGTGTACCTAATGTACTGTACTAGCCTCACCTGATATGACTGTGTCATGTGAATCCTAAATTACTAGTCACACTGCCATCACCGATGAACCTGGTCAATGATCCTAATGTAACATGTCACTAGCCTCAACTATGTTGATGTGTCATTGTGATCCTAATGTACTCGTTCACTGCCTCACCTGATGACTGTGTCATGTGATCCTAAGTACTGTCAACTGCCATCACCTGATGCTGTCATGTGACTCCTATATGTACTGTCACTGCCTACCTGAATGATGGTTTCATGTGATCCTAATTACTGTCACTGCCTCACTGATATGAATGGTCATGTGATCCTAATGTACTGTCACTGCCTCACCTGATGACTGTCATGTGATCCTAATGTACTGTCACTGCCTCACCTGATGAGTGTGTCATGTGATCCTAATGTACTGTCACTGCCTCACCTGATGAGTGTGTCATGTGATCCTAATGTACTGTCACTGCCTCACCTGATGACATCACTGCAATGTCCGGGAACTGGGTGTAGCACTGACCGTACAGCTCAGATTTCTAGGCAGCATGTTCATCTGTACACACACACACACACACACACACACACACACACACACACACACACACACACAAAACACACACCACACACACACACACACACACACACACACACACACACACACACACAGACTTATGTTTGACTTTGTTTTATTTTCTATTTCTTTATGTTCTCAGTTCATTTCCTGAATAAAGCTAATAGAACATAAAGAAATAACAAACAAGACATAGAAATTAACTGGATCGCGCATTGCGCTCGTAAAATATCAAGCGGCCACTTTTACTGACCCAGTTTGTCTGGAAGATGTTTTTTTTGGTAAAAAACTGAAATTTAAAAATCACTTGAGGCTTAGTTTGAAAATGGCAACAAACATTTCTAGAGAGAATAGAGAGAGGGGGGAAGGAGGTGTACAATGTTTTACCTTTCCTTTTCTCTATTCTGACTTTGCACTCATATGCTCATGCACACCTTTGTATGCACACACACACACACACCACACACACACACACACACACACACACACACACACACACACACACACAAACACACACACACACCACACACACACACTCATATGCATATGTATGCACAACCTGTGTATAACTATACGTATATTTGTACACACACATGCACAGAGGCTGTCAACTGGGTGCACACGTACAGACACCAACACACAGATGCGCAGACACATATACAGACACACAAAAACACACGCACACACATACCCACACATGCACGTGCATGCGCAACCACACATCCCTTCTCCTTCTTTTACAAACACACCAGATTTCTACATTTAAAAAAGTCAATAAAATATCATCATAAAACGGAGTTTTTGAGTACATTACTTTTTAAAAAATTTTGTGTGTGCTTTCTAGTAGGTGGTGTGAAGACAAAATCAATGCCTTGGTCAGCACACATGTTGCCCTCTGAGGGACATACCGGGAAACACACACACACACACTCGCGCGCGCGCGCGTGAGCGCGCACACACACGCACGCACGCACACACACATAATATTTTTGTAGCTAAGTATTTTTTGCCTGCGGTTTTCTTGGTTGTACTCTGCTTGTTTGCTTGCTGCTTCATTTTTGTTAGTTTGTCTCTTGTTTATTTTTTTATAAGTGTTTTTTTTTGGGGGGGTTTGGTTTGTTTTTTTGTTTTTTACTAGATAGATGGCTTGATGAAAAATGTAAATTGCTTACTCAATGTACCATCTGGAAATAAAATTTTGATTTTGACTTTGACCCTCTCTCTCTCTCTCTCTCTCTCTCTCTCTCTCTCTCTCTCTCTCCTCTCTCTCTCTCTCTCTCTCTCCTCTCTCTTCTCTCTCTCTCTCTCTCCTCTCTCTCTCTCTCCTCTCTCTCTCTCTCTCTCTCCTCTCTCTCCTCTCTCTCTCTCTCTCTCTCTCTCTCTCTCTCTCACTCTCTTCTCCTCTCTTCTCTCTCTCTCTCTCTCCTCCTCTCTCTCCTCTCTCTCTCTCCTCCTCATCTCTCTCTCTCTCTCTCTACATCTTCATCTCTCCCTCCTCTCTCTTCACATCTCATCCTACTCTCATCTCTGTACACTCACAACACGGACACACAAATGCAGTCAATGTACTCTATAAGTAAAAGGACTCTGTGTTGCAGTCTTCAACAACTGATCCATGACGTGAAATTGGATATCGGTACATAAGGTACTGGGATAATTGGAGTTTCCTGGAGAGAGAGAGAGAGAGAGAGAGAGAGAGAGAGAGAGAGAGAGAGAGAGAGAGAGAGAGAGAGAGAGAGAGAGAGAGAGAGAGAGAGAGAGAGAGAGAGAGAGAGTTACTTAGTTTGTGAACTTCCTCTTTAGCAGACAATGATATTTAGGGGGGTTATTTA
>CM060332.1:1156328-1171328 GCA_030674155.1 Stramonita haemastoma
TTCCGAAAATCGGAACGGGCTTTAACGTGTGCGCAAGATGTTCTGCGTGTGTTCGTACACGGGACCTCTCATCCGAAGGACTTTGAGGGATGTGGAGTCGACACTGATGCGAACTCCAAAGGAACTTGAACGAGATTGAACCCAGGACTCTGCACGAGCGCACCACTCTAACCACTTAGCTATCCCGTGTCCTAACATAAGTGTGTTTAGTCACCATCCCCGAAGTCGGAATAGAGTTACCTATATGGTGGAGGAGGAAATTATCAAATATGAAAAAATCTTACTATTAAATTTTGAACCTTGGACCTCTAGCCAATGCACGACAAATAAGGGGGGGAAGGGGGAAAAATGCCAATGGTTTTGATACAGTGTCACTGTGTTTGGTAAGTTTAGCAGTATGACTCATATTGTTCAATGATATAAAAAAAAAAAGAGAAAGAAGGGAGGGGTGGAGGTTGCAGGAGTACTACCTCAAAAAGCAAGTGTTCATCACTCCATCATGGTCATGTCTGGCTCTTCGCCTCACGCTGTGTGCAGGATGTTTTCTATCCTAGGTTTTATTCCACCCCGTTTCCTTTGCCCCATTAATTTTGTACTTCGTATTTCAAAGGGATGGATATAAAACTCTCTTCTCTCTCTCTCTCTCTCCTCTCTCTCTCTCTCTCTCCTCTCTCTCTCTCTCTCTCTCTCTCTCTTCTCTCTCTCTCTCTCTCTCTCTCTCTCATTATGGGCCAACGGCCTTTTTATGAATAAATCTTTTCAGAGTCCGGAGTTCAGAGTTCTCTGTCTCCCCTATGCCTGTCTCTGTGTCTCTGTGTCTCTGTCTCTGCCTCACACGCCACACACACAACACACACACACACACACACACACACACACACACCGCCCTCACAGGGCAGCAGACAGCCCATCTCCCAAATACCGAACCCTTTGCCAAAAACGCCGCAGGAGGCTAGGGCAAGGGAGACAATCGTGGCGTTTTACGATTCCCTTTTATGACCCCCCTTGTCCTCCGTTTTGAAGGTAACTGTCCCCTTCCCCTCCTTCTAACGGCCCATCAAACCCTTGCAGCAGTGACCTGCTTGCGTGAGAACAAAAAGCGAATTTGCTTACAGAGGCTGTGTGAAGTTGAACTATTCTCCATGCTGACGACATAAAAGCCTGGCCAACCGAAAGGCGAGGGGGAAAAACAATAAGGATTTTACATCCCTCAACTGGATTTGCATATTTTGAGATACTCCGGTTGTTTTTGTCCAGGAAAAAAGAGTATAGAGAGAGTTTGTAAGTTTTGAGTTTATGCAAGTTAACTTCTTTTGGGATTTTGTGCCACAAATAGAAACTTGTTAAACTTCGCTTCTGAGGCTGTTCACTGGGAGACTTTTGAACTGTGAAAAACATCTCTGAACATTGATGTATATTTCAATGGTTGTTGACGTTTTGTTGCCGCGATTGTTCAGATTTGTAAAGATTTGGTGATATATCTGAACTCTGCAGCTTTTTTTCGTGTTGATAACCGTTTCATACGTTTTTGTTTCTTAACGAACTATAAAATCTGATGACGCCATCTTTCTGTGTACCTTCCCACCACAGTTTTGCGTGGAACGTCACACACAGTCAGTGCAGACGACATTTTGCTGTGTTTGGAACTTAAGACTGATGTCCAACAGGAACTATGAAGTTTTGGGAATTGTCGCCATAGCCTTTAGCTGAAAGAGTTTCAGTTCAGTTCCGCCATGGATATCACAGCTGTCTTTGTTGTCCTCTGCCAGGCTGGGATTGTGTTCGGTAAGTGTGTGCTGTTTCTGGCTTGTCTGGTTTAGTGGGAGAGTCAAGTGCTTTAAATGAGAACTTCACTTGTTTGTTTTGAAAACTGTTTTCTTCTTGTGTTTTGTTGATGCTTTCAATTTTCTTCATTGTCCATTCATTATCGTTGTTTGTGTTGTTCATTTCCGCTCCATCATTTTTTCGCTCCTCTGCTAGAGTTCCGAGGTTCACAATCAGTGAGGTTTTCATATTTAACCCTGTTTTGGCCCACCTGGAAGGTAGCCACATTCCAACTTCAGTGATATATGCTGGGTGTGTTGGTGTTTCCGTCACCCACCGAACACTGACATGAATTGAAAAAGATCTTAGACGTGTATATTTGATCTTCTGCATGAGAATGTACGCGAAGGAAATTAAGGCACTGGCAAGTCTGCACTTAAGGTTGACCTGGGAAATCGGAATAATCCCCACCTTTGATTGACCAGACGCCTCTAGGATTCAAACTCACGACTTCATGGACCTACGGGATTGAAGTCGCACAGACTTAACCACTCGGCTATAGCGTCCGTTCTCTTGTTTTTGCTGGTGTTTTTTAAAGCAACAATTTCAAATAACACACAAAATGAATATCTAAAGAATGAGCATCATAATGAGATACTTTGTTTTTCAACCACCCTTTGTTTTTCAATACTACTTTCGTGTTTTGGTGATTTGTTGTTTCTTTTCATTGTTGTTGTTTTAGCTCCTGGTTGTTGCCTGTATTGTTCATTTCTTCCTGCCTCTGTAATACTTTTGACTGAGTTCAGGTAGATGGCCTTTACTAAAGAAAAACAAAACAAAACCACACACACACACACACACACACACACACACACACACACACACACACACACACACACACACACTTAAATTTGCCATTTACAATGTAATACTTCAGGTCAAAGTGACCCAGTCAGAAGTGGATGGGCACCAATAATGGTTTAGTCTACAGACCTAGTTTTCACGTCTGGAGATGCTATTTTCCAATTTTTTTCGAATTTAAAAGTTCTGTCGCGATGAGAGTTTTTTCCCTGAAAAGTTTAGTCTCAGTGCTAGATGCTTGTGGTATTCTGACTGACACGAAGAAGTGGAAGACTGTGTGGCTTTGGGAGAAGGAAAGGTCAACCCCACAGTACACTGACACTTCCACAGTACACCAGTGACACTTCCACAGTACACTGACACTTCCACAGTACACTGACACTTCACAGTACACTGACACTTCCACAGTAATACATTTAGACACTACACCTCCACCAGTAGAGACAGAAGCGAAGGGCTGACTGAGGGTACAGAAACTCTGTATTGTTGGAAGAAAAGGAGAGAGTTCTGAATGATTTATCAAAGAAAATTTCTTCGTTTGGTTTTTCATTCTTGTTTGGCGAAGTGACAAGACTTTTGGAATAACCCTTGTGTGGCTTCTTCTTCTTCTTCTTCTTCTTCTTCTTCTTCTTCTTTCTTCTTCTTCTTCTTCTTCTTCTTCTTTCTGCAAAGTGACAAGACTTTTTGAACAACCCTTGTCTAACTCTTCTTGTAAGAAGACGTGGACTGGGCGACAATGGACTTTTAGATTCGATGTCTTTTTTTCTTTCTTTCTTTCTTTCTTTCTTTCTTTCTTTCTTTCTTTCTTTCTTTCTTTCTTCTTTCTTTCTTTCTTTTCTTTCTTTCTTTCTTTCTTTCTTTCTTTCTTCTTTCTTTCTTTTTCTTCTGTAATTCTTTCTTTTTTCTTTTTTTCTTTCTTTCTACTTTTCTTTCTTTCTTCTTCTTCTTCTTCTTCCTTCCTTTCTTTTTTTCTTTCTTTCCTCTTTCCTTTCTTTTTTTCTTTCTTCCTTCCTTCCTTCTTCTTTCTTTCTTTCTTTCTTTCTTTCTTTCTTTCTTTCTTTTGCTGTTAACATTGCTGCAGCCACTGCCACCATCGCCTCTACTTCTAGTACTACACATCATCACTTCATTCTATCTCTACCTTCATTCTACCTCTCTCTTCTTCTTCTTCTTCTTCTTCTTCTTCTTCTTGAATATGCGTGTCAAAGTCAAACTTTTATTTTCAGCTCGTACATTGAATCAATAGTGCGATAGCTTTATTTTTATAAAGCGATTAATCTAAGATAAAACAAATAATAATGATACTATATATGCGCATACATAGATTTTTTTTAATCAACGTTAATAAGACATGTATACAAATCAAACAAACATGGAAAAAATTATCTTAAAAAATACTTCCACCAAAGCAACAAAAACCAAGCAACCAAACAAAATAAACGAAAAAGAAAAGTCAACAACAACAACAACAACAACACACACACACACACACCACCACCACCACCACCACCACCACTATCATCACCACACCACCACCACCACCAATAAACAACAATAACATACACACAAAACAATAACAGTCCAAACAAATAAACAACAATATAGAACTAACAAAAGACGAAACCAAAAACAACAACAAATTGTACGTGTGTGTCAAAGTTTGAATTTTATTTCCAGTGCAGATAGTACATGTGTTGTGTGTGTGTGTGTGTGTGTGTGTGTGTGTGTGTGTGTGTGTGGTGTGTGCTCATTTTGTCTCAATGTTTACTTTGAAATGAAAAAACTTTGGTTCCAATCTCCTTCCTTCTATTTCTCCCCCAGGTGACCTTCACTTCGGCCAGGGCAGTGACTTTTACCTCACGGCCTCCAAAGCCTACCTGCTGCCTGGAGACAACGTCACCTTCACCTGCACTAAAGGACCCAACGGAGACAGCGTCGACAACCCTCGTAACCTGGTCTTCGCCAATAATCGAGGTGTGTTCACAGTGTTGTCCTTCTTTTTTTTGTTTGGCTTTTACAGAATTTGGCTGCTGAACTAAATAAAAAAATTAAAAAAAAGAATAAAACAAGCATCCCCCCACAACACACACACCTATTTCTTTTATTTATATATATATATATATATATATATATATATATATATATATATATATATATATATATATATATATATATATACCACTTTATATCTCAGCAGATTTCTCTGCGTGAAATTCGGACTGCTCTCCACATGGAGAGCGCGTCGCCACAAGTGCAGTGCCACCCATTATTTTTTCCTGTCTGCAATTGTATTTGTTTCCCTGTCACAGTGGCTTTTTTCTACAGAATTTTGCTAGGGACAACGCTCTTGTTGTCGTGGGTTCTTATAGGTAAAGGTAAAGGTGTCCCATAGTGTGTGTGGTCGTAGGGGAGCGAGGCATCAGAGATCTCAGCTTCTCTGGGGCCAGCATATTGAGGGCGGCGCCCATCTCCTCTTCCTCGCTGCTTTACCTTCCCTAACCCTAAAGAGGGCAGGTACCCATTTACAGCTGGGTGAACTGGGGGACTGTACGAAGCCAAGGTGCGCAAATGGTTCTTTTACATGCGCTAAATTATGATGTGTAACACACGGGACCTCGGTGAATCGTTTCATCCGAAAAATTAGCACCCAGACCACCACTCGTGGTCTGACGGATGAAAGAAAAGTTATGGGCCTAAATGGGATTCGAACCACCGCAACACTCCTACCCGGACTTTTCGCTTTCTAGGCAGGCGCATTACCACTAGACCACCGATCCACCTTTTAAAAAAAAAACACCAGAGTACGTGACAAAGAAAAAAACCCCATAACAAACGGAAGTAGTTGAAGTGAAGCCGGTAACCGTTTAACAGTTTAGCAACGTAGGCCAATACACTGACAGGCCTATCTAGCGTCCCCCCCCCACCACACACACACACGAGTGTTGTTTGCGAGCTCAAACACACACACACACACACACACACACACACACACACACACACACACACACACACACACACACACACACACACCACACACACACACACACACACACACACACACACACACACACACACACACTAATTAAGTAACTGTTAATGTTAATAATGTGAGTAATCTAAACAAGCACATGCATAATTTGCAAATTCAACAGTTGTGGAAATGAGAAAAAAACAAAGAGTTGACGTGATGATATTGATTTTCTTTCCATGTCTTTTTTTTTTCTTTTACGCAGTTTAAGCAGTTTTATCATGAATTTTGTTCTTGATGTTATCAGTGGTGGGGTTATTAGTATTATTGCAATTGTTACTGTCTAAGTTTGATAGTCTTTTTTATTATTATTCTTTTGTTCCAAGGATAATGAAATAAGCACTCGTGTGCTTTTTTGCATTCAGTCTCCGTGTTTATGCAGTTTTGTAAATATTTTCCTCCGTTCTGGGCACACAATGGCCAACTCTTTCGAAAAGCGAAACGGGTTTTAACGTGTGCGCAAGATGTTCTGCGAGCGTTCGCACTCACGACCTCGGTCTAGAGTCTCATTCGAAGGACTAGTCTAGTTGACTCTGAGCTTTGTTTTTCTTTTTAATTATTATTATGTAGGTTTCTTGATTGCTTGTAAAACTGTGTTCATATTATTGTAGTGCTTTCATTGTTTGTGTTTTTCCCTTCCTCCTTGATGCCCGCTCCCCCCCTTTGCAATCACTTTTTTTTAGTTATTGTTGTGTTATTGCTCTTAGTGGTGATGGGTGATTATCATATTATTGCAACATTAATGTCATTGTTTGGTTTTTTTTTCATCTGAAATTTTGGTGGGTTTGATTGTTATGGAATGGATATAAATTTTAGGGTGTTTTTTTCCTGTTTTTTTCCTTTTCTAAGTTTTGTTTCGTTATTTTGTTTGTTGATTTCTTTATTATGTTAAAGCATGAACGTAAAAGAATGGATGATGTTGTAACCTGATATAACTCGTTTGTTTGACATTTAATGGTGCTTTTTAATTTTGTATAATCGTTTATTTTTACTTTTTAATCTCAGTGCGTGCACGCACATGCGCGCCGCGCCGCGCCGCACGTGTGTGTGTGTGTGTGTGTGTGTGTGTGTAGTAGTGTGTGTGTAGTGTGTAGTAGTAGTAGTAGTAGTAGTAGTAGTAGTAGTGTAGTAGTAGTAGTGTAGTAGTAGTAGTAGTCTTCAAGTTTACGTCCTTCCACATACAGTGATACCGGACGAGGAGGGTAGAGGGAGGAAAAGATTATTTTTTTTTTAAGATGAAAATAAAACATAAATCAATCACATTTATACGTAAAAAACAAATCCCTTATGATAAAAATATATAATGATATTATCAGTTGAATATTAATACGATAAAGAAGGACAGGAAGAAAGAGACAAACAGAAAATGGTGGGGGGGGGGGGTGACTAAAAATGTATATAGATATATTTTTTAAAGTATATTTTTAAAGGGAAATATTAGCATGCGTGCGTGTGTCTGTGTGTGCTTTTTAGTCCTCTTATGCAGTGTTTAGTTGTGGCTGAAGATCTCCTCATTACTTTAAGCGGAACTGTATGCTAAACACTAAATTAACAAGAAAGAAAAACATCGAAATAGAACAACGATTATGTAACTACAACAAATGCCCTATGGGACTTAACAATAAACGCTTAGCAATAGCAAACACTGAACATGATATTCTCCAGAACTTGTTCAAGGGAAGTTTCATGAAAACTAGGTAGGAATGTTTTAAAGTCTTGCATTCAAGTAAAATATGAGTATTTGAAATAATATTGCTTCCACTACATAACACTTTATTTTGTGACAAAATGTTTAATCGGATTCTAAAAAACTAATGCCTCAAGCTGTCTTTCTTTCACAATATTTGTACAAGTCTTTAACTGATGTACGCTAGCAAAGACCCTTTTTTCTGGTTGGAATCCATTTTACTAACTGTTCTGTGCTGTATTATTTCAGTGAAATTATTTGAGGATGCTTGTTCTAACATAATGGTACCTTCTTGGATTGATAAAGGAATACAGTAGCTCAATGTTTCCACTTTTTTTACTTGCACCTCTTTTCGCAGCCCAATCAACCCATCATTTAGTACAATCCTACGTGTGAAGGTATCCAAAGAAAGGTGACAAAAATACCTCTTAAACTTAAAAGGTGTACAATGTGTTTTATATCTAATATTAAGCTTCAAATGGTTTTTGTAATCTGCAGATTTTAGGGCATATAAAACTGATTTAGAATCCACACAAAGTAAGACATGAAGAAAACAATATGGATGCTCTAGCACGTATGTTAATGCCATTAAAATCGCAACCAGCTCAGCTGTAAATACTGACCGATTTACACCAATATAATATGATTTTTCTACTTTGAGTGCTGGTATAACAAAAGCTGAACCAGCTTGGTGATTGTCTAAGAGTGAACCGTCAGTGTACACTTTAAGATAATTACAGTAGTAGTTATGAATATGAGATCTAACAGTAGCAGCCAAAACATTTGGATTCTCGTCCTTCTTCATGTCTGTGTAATCAATATCAAAATGTGCTGGATTCATTTCCCAGGTGGGGCAAGCTGGAACAGCTTTTTGAAAGTCTACATTCATTTTATCAATTTCAGATTGCTGGTAAAGGGTGTGTGTGTGTGTGTGTGTGTGTGTGTGTGTGTGTGTGTGTGTGTGTGTGTGTGTGTGTGTGTGTGTGTGTGTGTGTGTGTTGTGTGTGTGTGTGTGTGTGTGCGTGTGTGTGTTTGTGTGTGTGTGTGTGCGTACGTGCGTGCGTGCGTGCGTGCGTGCGTTATTCCAACCTCCGTGATGTATGCTTGTGTTTCCATAACCCATCAAACGCTGACATGACTAACAGGATTTTTACGTGCATATTCAATCTTCTGCATGTGTATATATATACAGTAAAGGAATAAAGGCACTGGCAGGTCTGAACTGAAAGTTGACCTAGGAGATCGTAGAAATCCCCATCCTTATAATTAATTCACAGGACGACCCCAAGATTTGAACCCACGACTTCATGGACACATGGGATTGCAGTCCAATGATCTTAACCACTCAAATGTAGCGTCTGGTCTGTCGTTTGTTTTGGACATGGGAGGGTCCATTTTGCTACCCCAAGCCCACCCTCCATGATTTTGCAATTTGCCATTTGCCATACCAGCAACAGCAGACACAGGCAGGCAGAACCCATCCTCTTTACCCTCATAAATGTCACTTTCTTCTGACTTTACGAATGGAAGGCATCACGTGGGAACGCAACGGCCAATCGCTGTTCTCCACGTCACGCAAGGGCCGGGAGTGTCACGTTCGGCCAGAGGTGGTGCTGGGACGCCCTGCCGTGACGCAGCGGGACCTGAAGGCCGTGACGTGTGAGGAAGACGATACGTCAGTGCGCGTCACGATTCGCAACGTCACCATCTCCCCGACAGGAGATCGTTGGATCTGCTCCAAGTTTCCTTTTTTGGAGAGCAACACCGTCACTCTGAACAATTTCGGTAAGTGCAGCTTGGAGACCCCACAGTAGGTTGTTTTCATGACTCAGTTGCTTCTTATTACTGTATCACCACGTGTCATAATTCATATAGGCAAGCACACCTGTTAAGAAACCCTCCTAGTCAAGTCAAGTTCCCAAAACACTTTAATCATCTCTGAAAGGATGGCTGATGAAAATGCATAACCCAAAAGTACATGTAAAGCCTTTTAGATAATGGGCATCATCGTGTTCAGTGTCATCAATTTACCCATCTGCCAACCTCTGTCACCAACTCTGGTAGAGTTCAAGTACATGCTGGATTCTCTTCATGTGTATACATGGCGTATGAAGGAATTAAGGTACTTCACTTGCAGGTCTGCATCTAGATTGACACAGTAGAATTATAAACTCTTCCCTTAATCCACCAGAGGTTTCCAAGATTCGAACAAAAACTCCAAGCCCATTACTATAAAAGCCCATCTCTTAACCACACAGCTATTGCACCCCATAGTGAATTAGGTAATGAAGATGAGGGGGGGGGGTAATACTGATGTAGAAGACAGTAGGGAAAGTTTGAAGTGATCAGTCAGGCAGACTGATGACCTGTAGCTGTGGAGAGTGAATGAACAAGGAGATCGAAATGATGTTTTTTACATTTTGCTGCTGTGAAAATTCATGAAAAAAAGATTCTTCACGGCGAGATGATAATTATGATTTATCATGTCACAACAAGAATGTATGCTCACACACATCTATACACAACACACACACACACACACACACACACACACACACACACACACACACACACACACACACACACACACACACACACACTCAGGGAGCATACCCATCTCTCATCAGACACCCACACCACCAGTCACTGTCATTATTTTTACCTTTTTTCTCTTCTCTCTCTCCCTCACCACTTTCTCAGTGGCCCTGTCTGACGTCACTCTGAGCGTGGAAGACCACTACCCGATGACGTCAACACAGGCGTGCTGATGACGCTCATCTGTCAAGCATCCCCTTGCAACCCCCCTCCCAGAGTCAGGTGGCGTCTGACACGTGACGGTCACGTGCTCACCCTTCCCAGCCAATCACGAACCCGCTCACAAGTGGACGGCTATGGCCGCGTTGTGTTGGCCATGGAGCTTGCCCTGACTGCAGATCCTCGCTACGAGAATGCTACGGCATCCTGTAGTGCCTCCAACTCTCTGGGGGGGATTTCCAGAGGGATTGCAGTGAGGGGATGATGATAAGGAGGATGGTGGTGGTGGTGGTGATAGTGCCTGGATTACATCTGACACTGTGACGCTGACAGTCAAAAGTAAGTGACAAAAGTGTGCTGTGTGGAAATGAATGGCATTGCTGCTGATGAAGTGGGGGAGGGGGGGAGTTGTGTGTGGAATCCATGTTTTTCACTGTTGATTGAAACCTGTATGGGAAGGAAGGTGGCGGGATGATTTAGACGTTTACTTGCCTAACTAGTAAACTGTGAGATGTTGGATTGATTCCCAGCTATGCCCTTTCTTCCCAGTTCGATGGAAAAATCAAACTGAATGTCAAGTCTATGTAAACCAGCCAGATCCATGTGCTTTACGGACTTGTGCACGTCAAAAGAACCCACGACAGTTGATAATGGAACGAGCAGGGAAGTACCTCCTGACTGACCTGGCAAAACTGGTAGGTTCAATTCCCACCTGTATCCCCGAAGTCGGAATGCGCATACCTTAATGGTGGGAAAAATCGGTCACGTATGCAAAAAATCTCACCAACTGGTGAACCTTGGGGATCTAGCTTAGGAACGAACGTGTGTGTAAGATGTTCTGCGTGCGTATGCACACGGGGCCTCGGTTTATAGTCTCATCCGAATGATTTTGATATTCAGTTCGATTTTTTCGTCAAACTGGGAAGAAAGAGCGAGGCTGGGAATCAAACCCAGAACCTCACAGTTTACTTGTTGGTGGGCGAACATCTGAACCATCCTGCCACCTTCCTTCCTTGTAAAATGTTTCAGTCTAGTGTAAAGTTTGTTTGAGAAGGAGACTAGTTATGTTTCAAATAGCATTGTTTCCTTTTGTTTTCTTTTTCGTAAAGACTTGAAAAGTAATACTCCATCCTTGAGAACGGGATAGCTCAGTGGTCAGAGCACTTGCTTTACCCCAGCCAAGGTTAAGCAGCATCCAGTGTGGTTACCAATTGGATGGATGACCGTTTGCGCGATTTGGCTTCAGTACAGTCCCCCAGTTCACCCAGATGCCAATGGGTACCTGCCCTCTTTAAGGTCAGAGAAGGTAAAGCAGTGAGGGAGAGGAGATGGGCGCCGCCCTCAATATGCTGACCCCTAGAAAAGCTGAAGTCTCTGATGCCTCTTTTAACAACGACTGATAGGTTATGGAAGCACCTTTCCCTTAACCTTATCTCCTTGACAGGGCCTCCCAGAGTCCTGCTGACCATCAACCCAGCCAACGAGGTCACGGAGGGCACGGCGGTGACCTTGACCTGCGGCGCTTACGGTCATCCCAGGCCGGAGGTTCGGTGGAGGAAGGAAGGGGGGTACCTGCCAGGGGGACTGATGGAGGCCGACACCCCGATTATTCGCCTGAACCCCGTCAGGGCCCCTGACCAGGGCCAGTACACCTGCAGAGCTGTCAACGGCCTGAAACCCGAGGCTGAGAACTCGGTGTATCTGACTGTCAATGGTATTGTTTATGTTTTAGTATTATATATATATATATATATATATATATATATATATATATATATATATATATATATATATATATATATATATATATTATCTGTGTGTGTGTGTGTGTGTGGTGTCTGTGTTGTGTGTGTGTGTGTGTGTCTGTGTGTGTGCGTGTGTCTCTGTGTCTCTGTGTCTGTGTGTGTCTGTGTCTGTGTCTGCGTGTCCGTTCGTGTGCTTATTTATTTATTTATTTATTTATTTATTTTTTAGAATAATGGGATGAACGCTCTTGTACTTTTTTTTTTTTTACATCATTCAGTTCAGTGTGTGTGTGTGTGTGTGTGTGCGTGAGTGCGTGGTGCGTGCGTGCGTGCGTGCGTGCGTGCGTGCGTGCGTGCGTGTGTGTGTGTGGTGTGGGGAAGGGTCCATACACACTAGTCTTATTTCTTCCCATTTCTTGATCTTCTTCAAATTGTTCTGTTTGTTTCTTTTTCTTCTTCTCATCATCTTTTCTTCATGTTTCCTTCAAAATCAGTTTCATTCCATATTAATTTATCAGATCACAAATCAGTTCCTGGGTTTGCTTTCAGAGCCAGTACGCACTCTCAAAGTGTCTGACGGAGATCGCAAAACAGAAGTGTCGGAGAAGAGCTCTGAAGAGGAACGAAGCCAATTCAACCCAGATGAAACCAGAACAACAACAAAAATAACAACGACAACAACGACAAGGATGGAGGCCCAAGTGTGGAGGGCAAAGTGGGCGCCTCCTCTGCAGCCAGCGAGGAAGAGAGCGCGGGGAGAATGGGGGGACCATTGCAGCCATCGTCATCTCTGTGCTGGTGGTGCTGGGGGTGGGGGCCTGGTGCTGCTGGTCTTGCTCACTCGGCGCCGAAAGCAGAACTTCCCCTGTGAGTGCTCTGGAAATATCGGGATAGCCTTGTGCAATGGTCAGAACAGTGCGCTTCGCAATTTGACGACCCGAGTTCGAGTCCCGTGGAGGGGATTTTTCCTCTAGAGTTAACATCAGTGCTGACTCCACTCTCCCCAAAAGTCTTTCGGATGAGACTGTAAACCGAGTCCCCGTGTGCAAACGCACGAAAAACATTTTGCGCACACGTTAAATCCTGTTCCGCTTTTCGTAAGAGTAGGCCATTATGTGCCGGTGGGAACAGATGATAAGATTGACAAAACTACACACATACACGGGACTGGATGTAAAAAAGCACATGAGTGCTTATTCTGTTATCCTCGATATAAAAGAAAAGAAAGAATAAATAAATAAATATCTCTCTGGGGCTTTTTTGGTGATTGTTGTAGTTGTTTGGGGGTTAGGGGGGGGGGGGGGGGTTGTTGTTGTTGTTGTTTTTTTCGTTTTTACTTGTAGGGTTTGCCATGGAGTTTCTTTCAGAGTTACGTGATGGTCTCTGCCTACTAAATGCACTGTGCTCAAAGAATTCCTTTTACTTGCTTTTGTTTTTATCTTGTATTGTTTTTCGTTCTTTTTCTGATTTCTTCCTGCGATTTTTTTCTTGCTTGATTTCTGATTTGCCCTGTTCTTTTTTGTGACTTTTCATTTTAAGTAAAAACTTGGCGCCAAAGAAACTGTGTATGTTCGCGCCAGACTTGATTATGAATGATTTTAGTGCCTTACAAATCCTCACAGAGATTATCAACTGAAGCCATGTTTGTCAACACACGTGTACCGTCTATCTATCTGTCTGTCTGTCTGTCTGTCTGTCTGTCTGTCTGTCTGTCTGTCTGTCTGTCTGTCTTGTCTGTCTGTCTGTCTGTCTGTCTGTCTGTCTGTCTGTCTCCTCTCTCTCTCTCTCTCTCTCTCTCTCTCTCATCTCTCTCTCTCTCTCTCTCTCTATCTATCTATCTATCTATCTATCTATCTATCTATCTATCTATCCTATCCCTTAGTCTGGTGACGTGGGGGCACCCCTGAAGACTTGACAACCAGTTCCTTCCATTCCTCTCTCTGATCTGCCTTTCTCAAAGTTTTGTTGAGTTCTAGTCCCGTCCATTCGCTGATGTTGTCCTCCCATCTCTTCTTTGGTCTGCCTCTGTTTCTTCCTCCTTGGACAGTGCCTTGCGTATTGTTTTTGCGAGTCCTTTTGATCTTGTAACGTGCCCGTACCATTTAAGTTTACGCTTTTTTACAATCGATAGAAGGTTTTCGTAGGGACCAATGGTTTGCTGGATTCTGTTGTGCACGTCTTCGTTGCTTATATGGTCTCTGTAGGAGATGCCAAGGAGTCTCCGGAAGCATCTCATCTCTACCGCCTGTACTCTTCTCTCCAAATCAGCTGTCAGGTTCCACGATTTACAGGCATACACGAGTATGGATATGACAAAGGAGCGCATTAATCTGATTTTGGAGTTGAGTGAAATATTTTTATCTCTCCAGATGGTGTTCAGTTTTGACAGTGCTGTTATTGTCTGTGCAATCCTGTATACTACCTCTGGCTTGGACCTCTTCTCTGATACAACGGCTCCCAAGTACTTGCTTTAAAATGTTTCCAGCTTCTGGTCATTGACCCTAATATCAGTGCTGATGCCCTTGGCGTTATTGGTCATCATCTGGTCTTCTCTGCACTGATTTCCATGCCGTATGTTTTAGAGGCCTTGTTCAGGTGTTCTGTTAAGCTGGCAAGCTCCTGTTCTGATCCTGCTAGTCCGTCAATGTCATCTGCGAAGCGGAGGTTTGTGATCGTTCTGCCACCAGTGCTGACTGATCCTTTATGGTGTTCCAGTGCATCAGCCATGATTCTCTCAAGGAAGATGTCGGAAAGAATGGGTGAGAGTAGACAGCCCTGCCGTACTCCAACTGTTGTTCGAAACCGCTCTCCAGTGTTGCTGTTGTAGTACACTGCACTGTCTTCCGCACACGATAAAAACCTACCCTCCTCCTCCTCCTCCTCCTCCTCCTCCTCCTCCTCCTCCTCCTCCTCCTCCTTCTCTCCTTCTTCTTCTTCTTCTTCTTCTTCTTCTTCTTCTTCTTCTTCTTCTTCTTCCTTCTTCTTCTTCTTCTTCTTCTTCTTCTTCTCCTTCTCCTTCTCCTTCTCTTCTTCTTCTTCTTCTCTTCTCTTCTTCTCTCCTCCTCCTCCTCCTCCTCCTCCCTCCTCCTCCTCCTCCTCCTCCTTCTTCTTCTTCTTCTTCTTCTTCTTCTTCTTCTTCTTCTTCTTCTTCTTCTTCTTCT
>CM060332.1:1178828-1203828 GCA_030674155.1 Stramonita haemastoma
GGTTCGATCCCAGCTTTCGGTTATGGCGTTGTGCCCTTGGAAAAGGCACTTTACGGCTATTTTCTCACCCCACCCAGGTGTAAAAGGGGTACCAACCTTGTGTTGGGGGTTAACCCTGCGATAGACTGGCGTCCTATCCAGGGGGGAGTCTATGACTCTCAGTCGCTTAACGCCACAGAAACCGGGATAAGCACCGGCCTGATGAGCCTTAGGCTCGGGACAGACTTTAACTTTAACTCATGCAATGTCTTGCAGAGTATCTTGCGCATATCTAAAACCTGTTCCGCCTTTTGGAAGAGTAGGCCATTATGTGCGAGTGGGAATGAATGTCAGAATTTACAATACCACATACACAGGGAAATGGTTGGTTAAAACAACAAAAAAAACAAAAAAAACAGGAGAAGCCTATGAGTGCCTATTCCATGAATCTCAAAAAGAAAAAAAGAAAAAAAAAACAAGTGAATCAATGAAAGTATGAAATGTTCTACCCATTTTATGAAGACTCCATGCTCTTCATTCCTTCCTTCTTTCTTTCTCTCCATCCCAGCTCTCAAAGGCAGGAACGGGCGCCCCCTACCCACAGCCCCTACCACTGACGTCAGCGGAAATCCGCTCATGTATGGCTATGACGAAATCCATGACGCCATTCCAGAGGAGCGACAGATGACGTTAAATGACGGCTACGAAGTTCCTGTGCTCCCGGAGGAAGAAGAGGAGGAGGAGGAAGAGGAGGAGGAGGAGTGTATTTACGATGTGGCCAGACTGGATTCGATGCCGAGAGAAGAGCGAGCGTCGGCGAGGGAGAGGAGGGCGATGTACATGAATGAGAATTCCTTTTCTACTCACATGTAAGGGAACTGGCGAGGCGTACACTTTGTGTAAGCTGTTTTCTTTCTGTCTTTCTTTTTTGTCTTGGTTGGAAATAAACTGATTTTTTGTGTTACATTTGGTGTGATGTGATATGATGTGATGTGCTGCGATGTGGTGTGGTGTGGTATGGTATGGTGTGGTGTGGTGTGGTGTGGTGTGTGTGTGTGTGTGTGTGTGTGTGTGTGTGTGTGTGTGTGTGTGTGTGATACTTCTACATTAATTTTGGTTGTGACATATTTGTGAGGCTTAAAACGCAAGAAAAAGTGAGGAATAGCTTGTAAATGAACATTAACACTCACACAATATGTGGTGGACGGTGCTCAAGAGGTAACCTAGGCCAGTGCACCAGTCTGGACAGTGAAAAGTTAAGGGTTCGACCCCATTGGAACCCCATCTTTTCCCCCATCCACTAAGCCTTGTGAAGCTGAAAAGAACAGCCTGCTATGTGCTGAGGATCTCCAGGAGAGATCAGGAAGAAGACAGTACGCTGAAGGTACACCTAGACTGTGGAGGCGAAAAGAACAGCCTGCTATGTGCTGAGGATCTCCAGGAGAGATCAGGAAGAAGACAGTACGCTGAAGGTACACCTAGACTGTGGAGGCGAAAAGAACAGCCTGCTATGTGCTGAGGATCTCCAGGAGAGATCAGGAAGAAGACAGTACGCTGAAGGTACACCTAGACTGTGGAGGCGAAAAGAACAGCCTGCTATGTGCTGAGGATCTCCAGGAGAGATCAGGAAGAAGACAGTACGCTGAAGGTACACCTAGACTGTGGAGGCGAAAAGAACAGCCTGCTATGTGCTGAGGATCTCCAGGAGAGATCAGGAAGAAGACAGTACGCTGAAGGTACACCTAGACTGTGGAGGCGAAAAGAACAGCCTGCTATGTGCTGAGGATCTCCAGGAGAGATCAGGAAGAAGACAGTACGCTGAAGGTACACCTAGACTGTGGAGGCGAAAAGAACAGCCTGCCATGTGCTGAGGATCTCCAGGAGAGATCAGGAAGAAGACAGTACGCTGAAGGTACACCTAGACTGTGGAGGCGAAAAGAACAGCCTGCCATGTGCTGAGGATCTCCAGGAGAGATCAGGAAGAAGACAGTACGCTGAAGGTACACCTAGACTGTGGAGGCGAAAAGAACAGCCTGCCATGTGCTGAGGATCTCCAGGAGAGATCAGGAAGAAGACAGTACGCTGAAGGTACACCTAGACTGTGGAGGCGAAAAGAACAGCCTGCCATGTGCTGAGGATCTCCAGGAGAGATCAGGAAGAAGACAGTACGCTGAAGGTACACCTAGACTGTGGAGGCGAAAAGAACAGCCTGCCATGTGCTGAGGATCTCCAGGAGAGATCAGGAAGAAGACAGTACGCTGAAGGTACACCTAGACTGTGGAGGCGAAAAGAACAGCCTGCCATGTGCTGAGGATCTCCAGGAGAGATCAGGAAGAAGACAGTACGCTGAAGGTACACCTAGACTGTGGAGGCGAAAAGAACAGCCTGCCATGTGCTGAGGATCTCCAGGAGAGATCAGGAAGAAGACAGTACGCTGAAGGTACACCTAGACTGTGGAGGCGAAAAGAACAGCCTGCTATGTGCTGAGGATCTCCAGGAGAGATCAGGAAGAAGACAGTACGCTGAAGGTACACCTAGACTGTGGAGGCGAAAAGAACAGCCTGCTATGTGCTGAGGATCTCCAGGAGAGATCAGGAAGAAGACAGTACGCTGAAGGTACACCTAGACTGTGGAGGCGAAAAGAACAGCCTGCTATGTGCTGAGGATCTCCAGGAGAGATCAGGAAGAAGACAGTACGCTGAAGGTACACCTAGACTGTGGAGGCGAAAAGAACAGCCTGCTATGTGCTGAGGATCTCCAGGAGAGATCAGGAAGAAGACAGTACGCTGAAGGTACACCTAGACTGTGGAGGCGAAAAGAACAGCCTGCTATGTGCTGAGGATCTCCAGGAGAGATCAGGAAGAAGACAGTACGCTGAAGGTACACCTAGACTGTGGAGGCGAAAAGAACAGCCTGCTATGTGCTGAGGATCTCCAGGAGAGATCAGGAAGAAGACAGTACGCTGAAGGTACACCTAGACTGTGGAGGCGAAAAGAACAGCCTGCTATGTGCTGAGGATCTCCAGGAGAGATCAGGAAGAAGACAGTACGCTGAAGGTACACCTAGACTGTGGAGGCGAAAAGAACAGCCTGCTATGTGCTGAGGATCTCCAGGAGAGATCAGGAAGAAGACAGTACGCTGAAGGTACACCTAGACTGTGGAGGCGAAAAGAACAGCCTGCTATGTGCTGAGGATCTCCAGGAGAGATCAGGAAGAAGACAGTACGCTGAAGGTACACCTAGACTGTGGAGGCGAAAAGAACAGCCTGCTATGTGCTGAGGATCTCCAGGAGAGATCAGGAAGAAGACAGTACGCTGAAGGTACACCTAGACTGTGGAGGCGAAAAGAACAGCCTGCTATGTGCTGAGGATCTCCAGGAGAGATCAGGAAGAAGACAGTACGCTGAAGGTACACCTAGACTGTGGAGGCGAAAAGAACAGCCTGCTATGTGCTGAGGATCTCCAGGAGAGATCAGGAAGAAGACAGTACGCTGAAGGTACACCTAGACTGTGGAGGCGAAAAGAACAGCCTGCTATGTGCTGAGGATCTCCAGGAGAGATCAGGAAGAAGACAGTACGCTGAAGGTACACCTAGACTGTGGAGGCGAAAAGAACAGCCTGCTATGTGCTGAGGATCTCCAGGAGAGATCAGGAAGAAGACAGTACGCTGAAGGTACACCTAGACTGTGGAGGCGAAAAGAACAGCCTGCTATGTGCTGAGGATCTCCAGGAGAGATCAGGAAGAAGACAGTACGCTGAAGGTACACCTAGACTGTGGAGGCGAAAAGAACAGCCTGCTATGTGCTGAGGATCTCCAGGAGAGATCAGGAAGAAGACAGTACGCTGAAGGTACACCTAGACTGTGGAGGCGAAAAGAACAGCCTGCTATGTGCTGAGGATCTCCAGGAGAGATCAGGAAGAAGACAGTACGCTGAAGGTACACCTAGACTGTGGAGGCGAAAAGAACAGCCTGCTATGTGCTGAGGATCTCCAGGAGAGATCAGGAAGAAGACAGTACGCTGAAGGTACACCTAGACTGTGGAGGCGAAAAGAACAGCCTGCTATGTGCTGAGGATCTCCAGGAGAGATCAGGAAGAAGACAGTACGCTGAAGGTACACCTAGACTGTGGAGGCGAAAAGAAACGACAAAGGAACAGAGCGAAGGAACTGGACATTGTTAGCTCTGATCAAAATTGATGGTCAGCGGGACTAAAAACAAATAACAATAAAATACTATGATTAGATTTGGAGCTCTGACCAGTTGTTTCTGTGTTTAAAAAATGATTAGATTTGGAGCTCTGATCTGTTGTTTTTCTTCCTTTCTTTCCCTTCAAAGGGTGGTAGTGTTAGGTCAGAGTGACCTCTTCTGGCTGTTGTAAAGAGGAGGAAGTTGACGTGTTTTGGTCACCTCACGGGTCACAAGTTTCTTGCTAAGACTATTCTGCAAAGGACGCTTGGAGGGAGGAAGATGCAGGGGCAGACAGATGAAGAACTGGATGATGCAGAACTAGCATCAAAGACTGGACAGACCGGCCTTGACCTGGCTGTGTTGTGGTGCTGCCAAAGACTGAGGAAGACAGACAGACCAGCCTGGAGAACACCGTCCGCCATGTGTTCCTGATGTCGTCAGGAACCAAGGGACTGATAATGATGATAACGATGCTGCTGCTGCTACTGCTGCTGCTTATGATGATGATGATGATGATGATGATGATGATGATGATGATGATGATGATGATGATGATGATGATGATGACTGCTACGCTATAAATACGCTAAGATGGCGTATAGCATTATTTCTCTGGGGAATAACGCAGCATTGAACAACCTGAGAGAGACAGACAGACAGACTGAAAGCGCCAGAGGGCGAGCGGGTGAGCAAGCAGGCAGACAGACAGATAGATAGACAGACATATGAATGGTTAGATATGCAAAGCGCAACTATGTGTATACGAAACGCACAGACGCTTGTGCATCATTATCATCATCCTTTACACCCAGTGGTGTGTAGGGCATGTGTGCCTTCATCTAATTGAGTATACGAATACAGAATCAATTGATCAGATACGTACAACATCACAGCTGAGGCATGTCCTCCACTGTTCAGAGGGGAGGTTTACAATCGTTTTCATGTCATACACGTACTTCTCCACTGACCACTTGAAATCACAGTGATTACTCTGCTGCCCTGAGGTTGTCCAGAATTTATTTTCACACACACACACACACACACGCACGCACGCACGCACGCACGCACGCACGCACGCACGCACGCACGCACGCATCACACACACACACACACACACACACACACACACAAGTTGGCTTGATGAGAAGAAGAAAAAAAGCAAAAGCATTGCTTATTCAGTGTACCATGTGGAAATAGTAGAAGGCATCCTTCTGTCTCGGAAGACTGGAGTTGCACTCAGCGATAGCTAAGTTGTTCAGACCGTTTGACTGAAATCCCATGGGTCATGAAGTCGTGGGTTCGAATCTCGGTGGCGTCTGGTGAATTAAGGACGGGGATTTTTACGATCTCCCAGGTCAACTTCAAGTGCAGACCTGCCAATAACTCCCGTCGTGTATCCACACATGCAGAAGATCAAATATGCACGTTAAAGATCCTGTCACTCCTATCAGCGTTCGGTGGGTCACAGAAACACGAACATATTCAGCATACACACTGAAGTCTACAGAATCTTCACAATGTTGAAGGCGGTAGAGAAGGGAAACCCATCAAATAAAATTAAATCCAATAGGTGATAATTCTGGTGCAGCGTGGGTTGTGGTTGACCAGTCCGACACAGGAATGACAGCCCTATGGCAGAGGGAACAGATATAGTCTGACACTGGTCTGTCTGCCTGGTCTGCAGCTTTTCTTCTCATTCTCTTTGCCTCGTGCTGCTGAGCAAGTGTCTCTTCGAACTTGGAGAGACCTTTCTGCACAGTCTGTCTCCAGGCTGACCGTTCGAGGGCTGCTGCTTCCCAGTTGTTTTGGTCGATGTTCAGGGCTTTTAAGCCCCTCTTGCACACGTCTTTGAATCGCATATGTGATCTGCCTGTGGGATGTTTTCCCTGCACAAGTTCTCCATAGAGGAGGTCTTTAGAGATCCGTCCACTGTCCATGCACACGACATGGCTGAGCCAGCATACGTCTGTTTCAGTAACGTGGTCAGAGTGATGGCCTGTGATCTGTTGACCCGGATTTTCTCGTTCAGGAGGATTTTTCCTCTGGAATTAACGTCAGTGCCGACTCCACTCCTCCCAAAAGTCCTTCGGATGAGACTATAAACCGAGGTCTCGTGTGCAAACCCACGCAGAACATCTTGCGCACACGTTAAAAACTCATTCCGCTCTTTGGAGGAATAGGCTATTGTGTGCGGGTGGGAACGGATGACAAAACTGACAAAACTGCATAAACACGGGGACTACATGTAAAAAAAAAAAAAGCACACGAGTGCTTATTCCATTACCCTCGATACAAAAGAACAAAATGAAAATAAAACACACACAGGGTTATTGCCACGCGCTTTGCTGACCGCTGCCGACATTTCATTCATTTTATGATTTTCCAATTTATGCAGGCATCCATCAGTCTCGGAAGACTATGGAGTTGCACTCTAGGCTCCAGGCTCTAGAGTACAAAACCTGAGTAAGTAAATATGGGGGACAAGCTGTTGCCCATGCAGCAGACCCCCCTCCCCCACCCTTTCATGTCGCTGGAATGGTCCATTGGAAAGGCAATCGCCGATATGCATGGCTCCGGTGCCGTTGTATGAGCTGCTAGAATGTTGCCATATATGCCTACAGCCCTAAACCGCCCTGGGGACTCCAATTCCCCGATTTTTCCACAGGGATGGTGTCTAAACACACCTGTGAGCATGCTGTTTTTGTTTTGGTTTTGTTTGTTTTTTTTGGTTAGGCAAGCCTCAGTTTTGCCTCCTGGGTTTAAAATGATTTGTTTGCTTAGTTCGCCATGTAAGTTTCTTCCTACCCTGCGTTTCAGCGAGAAAAATTCATATCTAATTGATATGGACTAAATTGAATTGAAAATATTACCTAAACAGAGAGTGTGCAGCAGGCGCCTATGTTGAAATTGTAAAGGGAGACAATCAACACAGGAAGCTCATTTCTACAGTGTCATGCGCAAACGCTAGTTACGCTGGGTTACAGCCAAGCTTCAAAAATGTCGTCTGTCAGTTCCGCACGAGGAAAACGGCCCGATGTAAGTATTCTTTCATCGATTTATATAAACCTTGATCAAAACCGTACAGATGGACTGCGAAAGCTTTACCTGAAAGTAAATGGAGACAGTGGGAAGCATACTTATCGGTAATAATTCTATCTGCTTGCAGCCTTTATCGAAGAAAGTGCCAGAGAACCCCAAGTTCAAACATGTGCGGCCGACAGTTGACACAGGTAAGAACTTGATCCATTATCTTACCTGTGTATTGATGAATCGAGAAAAAAATCAATTAAGAAGTTGCTAATTTTTTATGAAAAGGGTTTAAGAATTTCGGGGTGTACGAAATTGTTGTGATTGTTGATTTGGCTTTTAAATTCATGGTTGAAGTCTAGCTGAAATGACAAAGTAACAATGTGCAAAGGAAAATTTGAAGTGGGATGCTGTTCTTGCTTTTAGTGGTGTTGGTGGTGGTGTGTGCTTACAGAAGTGTGTGTGTGTGTGTGTGTGTGTGTGTGTGTGTGTGTGTGTGTGTGTGTGAAGTAGGGGGGGGAGATCTGATTATATGCCAAGCATTTTTTTCTTTGTTTTCTTTTGGCTGGGACACATCTTCTGCAATTTTACTCTCCAAGAACTGCTGCTGGCATGCTGATTGTCCAGAATCTTATCATTTACAGCCAGTTCACATTATTTGTTTCATTGCAATGCCTCATTCAGCATTCCATGAGAAGCTTTCAAATTTAATGAATCCACCACAGCCAGCATAGGCAAAATGAATTTTAGCAGTAAAGTTGAAGTCACCATGGATAAGACCATGAAAGCAAGTGAATTGTAAATTGTTTGTCTTTAAAGCACATAACAAATGAGTACCGATATGGTGTTATTAAATTATGGTGTACTACTAAGCTTTTGGAGATTACTGACATATGAGATCACATGATATAGCTCAACATAATGTTTTACATTTAGTCCCACATACTGGACCATGTAGTGTCAGTCAAATAATTGGAGCAGTCCTTGTAAAATTTGCATGTGCAATATGTGTGGCCCTTTACTGGTTTTAGTACGTTCAGGCTCAGCCAGAATCGGTAAATGCCTCAAAGTCAAAGATAGTGCAGACTATGATGCATGCTCAGTTCATGTCCATCATAATCACTGTTGGAAAACAAAGATTCCCATTCCAGTATTCCTTTTCCTATTCCTGTGATTTCTTTGCACTGCTGTTGGCTCAAACTCAGAAACTGAAAATATGTCAAATTAAAAAAAAAGAACAAAAAAGTGAGTACTGAACAGTGAACTGCTTCCTCCAATAAGATCAAAGCTAATGCATAAGAGGAATACCATGTCTTTGTTCATAAATTGAGACAGAAACTGCAGCAGATGACACAATCAAAAGGGAGGATATGATTTAATACAACTTGGTATGTCATTGTTTCAAATTATTGTTGATTTTTATGACATGCTTAGCAGCAAGTCAAGCGCTTTCTCATGTAAGTGATGACAAGTTGCTGTGAACATATTGTTGATAATCTTACCTTGACGTTGAGCTTTTACTGGGTAATTTGTGTTCTGAAGATGCAATACTTAAACTTTGAGTCAGTATCAATATAAAACAGCAACAAAACTCGCAAAAACAAACAACTCCCCCCCCCCCCCCCCTACTCTCACAGTAAATAATTTGAACAATAACACAACAGACACTCTATTATTATATTATATTCTTACCCTAGGTTTCTAGCAATGTCTCTAGAAACAATGTATTTAGTTAGCTTTTCGACTGTAAAAGTGTGCCTGTGCATCTGGTATTAGTATGCATTCTTGTCTTGGTTTTTTTGTTTGTTTCTATGTTTGTTTCGTTTTTAAATTTTGAGCATTTCTCTTTTTAAATATGCCATAGAGGAGAGGGGAGGGAGCAAAGACAGCAGAAGAGGAACTGAGTGATGCAAGAATGTTGATGAGTGAATGGATGAAGAAAAGGGATTGGATGATTATGTCTTAGAAAAAAAAGCGTGCACACACACACACACACACAAACACTTTTGTCTGATATCATGTAATGTGTATAGACATTGAAAAGACACACACACACACACCACACACACACACACACACACACACACACACACACACACACACACACACACACACACACATCAGATTTATTCATAACTATCATTTTGACAGGTGCCAGCATGACAAAGTATCTGGAAAAGGTGGAAGAAATGAAAAGAGGTAAGTGAATGTTCATTAACTTTAACAAAATATGTGAGTGTATGAGTGTGTGCATGTGTGCTGTGTGTGTTTTATTCTATTTTCTCAATCCTTTTATTTGTTCTTTCATTTCAAGGATAATGGAATAAGCACTACCATGCTTTTGCTTTGATATGGCAATACTGCTTCTCCTTTCCCACAAGAATGTTTATAAAGCTTTGTGTGTGTGTGTATGTAAAATTTACCAAGGTACCCGTTATGCACTCTTCTGCACCTCAGAAACCCAGGAATTGAAGGAAAATTTGGTTGCGCCAGTTTTCCTCCTTAGAGGACTGAAGGGTAGCAGATAGCTGAGCTGGAAAACAGGCTTGCCGCATTGAAAAGATAAAAATAGATTTTTTTTCTCTCCTTTTACACTAGTGTGAAAACTTTCATGTGCTATAAGACCCATACATTTTCATTCCTTTTCAATCTTCAGGTAGCTGTGTTTTTTTCAAGTAAAGAATACATCAAAAGTTTGATAAAATTATATATAGTAACACAAAAAATTATGTCATTAGTTTTAACAAATTTTGGTAACTGTTTTGTACATGCATGTGCACTGTCATAAATCTTAATAGCTGTTTTATCATGCATGTTTGCAATTGTTGACATGCTTTGAAATTCATTTTTATGCAGTGGCTTGCCATACAGGCTCGCACTTACGTACATGACATACATGCACACACACACATTCTCACACACACACACACACTAACACAGTAACACTAACGCACTCACACACTTGGTATGTATATATGCATACAGTCTATGCAAGCACTTTTTGACATGTGACTACACACAAGCAGCTGAAAAAAGAAGGTGTACCCATTCCCCTGTCCCAATTACGGAATTATTGATGGCTTGCAAAAGAAAAACTTATGCAGAAGAGGTGTTCGGAGAACCAAGAGCTGACTGAGAATAGTAGACAAAGAGGGCACAGCAGCAGTCAAGGGAAAGTTACCCAGTGTTGAATATTAGATGTTCACTCTGTCAGCCTTTCAGTTGTAATATGTAAAATAGTGTTTTGTCTTTGAGATAAATTTCTGTGTTTAGTTTTTTTGTCTCTTAGCTCACTTCATATGATTGTAAGGGAGGGGAGGGGGGTCTATTGTCTCACCACGGCTGTTTAAATGATTTATGCTCTTGTTTTTGTTTTTTGTATTTTGTTTATTTTCTTGTGTTAAAAGGTGTGACATAACCTATGTGGTGGCAGGTCACAAATTTCATGCGTTACTTTTAAAAAAAGATATTTTTGTCTCTGTAGCTGTGCTTTACATTTCATTAATGTGACCACTATTGCCAGTTTCAGTATTTTGTCTTGTCCATTCTTCCCAGTTTGACTAGAAAATGGAACTGAATGTCAGAGTCTTTCCGATGAGACTAAACTGATGCCCTGTGTGCAAATGGATGTAGAACACCTTGCGCCCACATTAAAACCCCATAAAACTTTTCAGAAGAGTAGGCCATTTTATGCCTGTAGAAACAGATGACAGTTGTTGTTTTTTAAATGCATGCACACAGGTGTCATGTTTGGTACCATCCCTGAGGTCAGAATGCAGCTACATGAATGGATGAGGGGAGGTGGGAGACAGTTGCATGTGAAAAAATTTAACTGTTGGTAAACCTCAGAGCTCTTGCTGCACCAAGGAATGAAAAAAATTATATCTATATATGATATATATATATATATATATATATATATATATATATATATATATATATATATATATATATATATATATATATATATTATTATTATTATCTGTGACACATTATATCAATCATGGTAAATCAAGAGGCCCTTGACACAAAAGTTTACATCTGTAGATCTGGACATATCGCTTTGATCTTGATATCCATTTGTATAACGATGTGACCATGTATATGTATGTATGCTCACATTACTTGTGTGCATGTATGAATGCATACTTGCATGGGCAAACACACACTCACACACACACACACACACACACACACACACACACACACACACACACACACACACACACACACACCACACACACACACACACACACACACACACTTTGTAAAAAGACGTTAAAAGAAATTGAACACACACACACACTCACCCCACCCCCCCTCCTTCACACACGCACATACACTCACCCACAAAATAACAATACACACACACACACACACACACACACACACACACACAACACACACACACACACACACACACACACACATACACACACACACACACATACATACACACTCACCCAATGCCCCCCTTCACACACACACACATACACACTCACCCCATCCCCCTCTTCACACACGCACATACACTCACCCACAAAATAACAACACACACACCACACACACACACACACACACACACACACACACACCACACACACACACACACATACATACATACACACTCACCCCATCCCCCCCTTCACACACGCACATACACTTGTCCACAAAATAATAATAACAACAACAATAACATCAACAACAACAACAACACACACACACACACACACACACACACCACACACACACACACACACACACACACACACACACACACACACACACACACACACACACACAGAGCCAAACAAGACTAACCACAAAGACTCACGCTGTATCAACACACTAATGAATGGGCATTGGAATTGATTCTTATCTACTTAAGACCAGATTTAAAACATCTACTCATGAGAGCATTGTCCACATTCTTATCACCTAGAAAGACCTGTTTTGTCTCAACCCCCCCCTTCCCCCCAAAAAACAACAAATTCCAGTATGTTTACAAAGCAAGAGAAAATAGAATAGAGCTGTATGGTGGTTGAGAAATCCCATTATATCACATGGTCTGGAATTTCTGTTAATTAGGAATTAGTTTGAATCGTGTCTGACGACAGACTTTTTTCCTCTTTGATCCACTAGATCATGAATTGTGATCTGGGTGCTACTGCTAGTCCTGTCTCTTTGTTTGTCTGCCTGAGAGTCTGTGTCTGTGTCTGTCCTTGTCACTCTGTGCCTCTGTCATATCTGTCTGTCCCTCTGTTGGTCTCTGTCTGTCTGTCTGTCTGTCTGTCTGTCTGTCTGTCTGTCTGTCTGTCTGTCTCTCTCTCTCTCTCTCTCTCTCTCTCTCTCTCTCTCCTCTCTCTCTCTCTCTCTCTCTCTCTCTCTCTCTCTCTCTCTCTCTCTCTAAACACACACACACACACAACCACACAACACAGTGACCACACACACACACACACACACACACACACACACACACACACAACACACACACACACATGCACACACACACCACACACACACACAATCATGTACACACACCGCACAACACACACACACACACACACACACACACACACACACACAACACACACCACACACACACACACACGGGATAGCCTAGTGGTCAGAACATTGCGCTCGCAATTTGATGACCTGAGTTCGACTCCCGTTGGAGGGGATTTTTCCCCTGGAGTTAACATCAGTGCTGACTCTGCTCTCCCCAAAAGTCTTTCGGATGAGACTATAAACCGAGGCCCCGTGTGCGAACGTACGCAGAACATCTTGCGCACATGATAAATCCTGTTCTGCTCTTCGTAAGAGTAGGTCATTGCGTGCCGGTGGGAACATATGACAATATTTACACAACTGCATATACACGGGGACTGAATGAAAAAAAGCACATGAGTGCTTATCCCATTATCCTCGATATAAAAGAATAAAATAAAAATAATAGATAAAATAAAATAAAATAAACACACACACACACACACACACACACACACACACACACACACACACACACACACACACACACACACACACACACACACTCTTCAAGGGATCCAGAATGATAACAGTGAAGTGTGTGTGTGTGTGTATGTGTCTGTGTGTCTGTTTGCCTGCCTGTCTGTGTATGTCTGCTTGTGTATGTGTCTGTGTCAGTGTCTGTGTCTGTCTTTGAGACAGTGAAAGTAAGACACTTATCCTTTCTGTTTGTGTTTTTCCTCTGTCACTGACTGGATGTTTGCCTTGGCACGGCGCTCTATGGCCAGGCTACAAAAGACTACTAATTTCCTGTGCCTATTGTCAGATCACTTAGAGTGGTGGCACTAGTGTTAATTCTACAGGGTCTACATGCCATAGTGACTGGGTTGGAGTAGAGTTGCTCTGTAGGCTGACTGAAAAGGTCTAGCACTGTTGATAACACATTCTTCATTTATTGAACCATTGTGCTGGTTGGGAAAAGAGCTGTGAATTTGTCAGAACTTGTGTAGAGTTCATTTTGTTTTTCAAAAATTGTAAAGGAGGAAAAGGAGAGATTTTTTTGTTGTTGTTTTTGTTGTTGTTGTTTTTAAAGAGTAACAAACTTCATGCGATTCAGCCAGAAGTGTAGAGTTCATTTTGTTTTTGGAGAAAAAAAAATTGTGAAGGAAAAGAAGAGACTGTTTTCATAAAAAAGAGTAAGGAATATTCATGTGATTCTCATCATTCTGTCAGAAGTGTACAGTTCACTTTTTAAAGATTTTTTTAAAGGAGAGATTATTTTCATAGAGTAAGAAAATACATTTGAGGAACATAACCTGGAATTGGTGGTACTTTGTTTTTGTAATCGAAGATCTGTGTGTTGTTGTTTTTTATACCCATGTGTGCACAGTTTAAAGAAGGAGAAGTTTCAGATGATCTCATCTGGTTCTGTGCTTGAATGTTTTTTAAATTGTTTGCTTTTGGTTTAAGAATGTGAAAAAGGGAAAACAAACATGCATCTTCAAGTCTTTTACATTGATTATTGATGTTTGTAAAGTAATTGAAGAGGAGCAAAACATTGATACAAATACAATCTTACATTGTAACTTCCTAATAACTGTGACATACTAGGGCTCTGATAATGATATGCTGTTTAGCCACTTATTGTTGTTTGTATGTATTTCAACTCTAATTCAGATGTACTGTTTTAGAAGTCTGTTTTAATAGTAATTACTACTGTACAAAGAGTAGTAGGGGTAAAAAAAAAAATTTAAGCAGATAACCAGCTTCAATTTTCATCATTATCAATTATGAATTGAGTTTTCACTGATTTTGTTCACAAAAGTTGTTGGACATAGTTTCGCTGATTTTATTCAGCTTGCAATTCTGAAATCCACTGTTGGTAGACATGCTTTATCAATTAGGGGAGAGAAAAAAAGCATGAAGAAAAAAAGCAGGGAACAAAAGTCTCTTTCAAATTGACCACAGTGGATTCTGCCATGATTTTTTTCTGTTAAAGTGGTAGCAGTTGTGTGCTTGATGCAGGCATAATTTTCGTGGCTTTAGTCTGCAATGAGTCCCCACCAGTTCCATGTTGGGAAATTTGCCAGTAATGGTAAGGCACTACACAACCAGGAGGTGCAGGTGATACCTGATACCATCATTTCTTCTCATTGTAATTGTAGTCTGAAGGAAAAGTAGTTCACTATGGTGGAAGTTTTGATGTGAAAACAAGGAAAAACAACACACACACACACACACACACACACACACACACACACACACACACACACACACACACACACACACACCACACCCACTCACCCACCCACCCACCCACCCACACACACACACACACACTAACACTAACACTAACACTAACACACACTAACACAGCAGGGAGGGGGGTGATGAGAGTGGATCCTTTATGAAAATATTTGCAAGGGTTTTTTTTTGTTTGTAATATATTAAGAGGACATTCTTTTCTAAAGTAGAGATTCTATTCTGTTCGAGACAAAGTGTGTCAGTGGTATTGATAGTGTAAAACTGACAACATTGTTGAACTGAAAATACTCAGCTTACTGATGTTGATTGCATCTCATCTGTTTGTAAAACTTGCAGCATGGTTTTCACTTGAATTTTGCCAGCCAAAGAAACTTTTTTCCTTGTGAATTTACTTAAAATAGCCTTGAAAGAGCCTTGTTTATTTCTATTTATTTCAAACTTTGCCAACTTAAAGGTACTAAGTGCTTCTTTTCAACCAGCTGGGTTTTTTTTTTCGTTTAATTTCATAGACCTCTCTCTGGAAATCAGTCTTTTTCATGGAAGAAATTGTGCGTCAGTAGATGAATATTTATGAGCGGCTGTGCAAAACGTGCTAAATTAGGAGTGGTGAGTGAACGTTTTGGTCTGACACCCAATTTTCATGACAAGAAAACTGTTAATTTATAAAATGCCTCATTGACTGCATATTGTGAAAGATAAACTGCATAAGAATATAAACTGAACAGTACAGAAGTTGAGACAGGGTAGTGGTGTTTGGACAGTACAGAAGTTGAGACAGGCAGTGGTGTTTGGAAAGTACAGAAGTTGAGACAGGCAGTGGTGTTTGGAAAGTACAGAAGTTGAGACAGGCAGTGGTGTTTGGAAAGTACAGAAGTTGAGACAGGCAGTGGTGTTTGGAAAGTACAGAAGTTGAGACAGGCAGTGGTGTTTGGAAAGTACAGAAGTTGAGACAGGCAGTGGTGTTTGGAAAGTACAGAAGTTGAGACAGGCAGTGGTGTTTGGAAAGTACAGAAGTTGAGACAGGCAGTGGTGTTTGGAAAGTACAGAAGTTGAGACAGGCAGTGGTGAGGAAGTCAGGATGCCTAAGAAAGGAGGTTCTTCTGCCCACAATCTTAGTTTCTCCTTTAGCCCCAGGGAATATAGACCCAGGCCAAAAGTCTTTCGGGAAGATCGACGAACCCTGCAGAACATTCTGGTGGATTCTCTCAGAGGTATGACCATATAATAACTATTTCCTTATTTGTTTTTTTGTTGTTGTTTTTTTGACACTTTCTTCACAAACATAAATTATAACATTTTATCATCCTTCTTCTTGCCCATTTCCTCACACCAGTCCACTTCCCGCTCTGCATTCCTCCCAAACTGCCCTCTACCTGTGTTGTGAAAACAAACAGCTCACCCTCAGCTAGCTGTGTAGCTGCCAGAGGAGCCTTAAGACCCTAATCTGCTGAGGTGTGGAGCAGCTGTGATGCCCTTTGCTTGCAGCTCTTTGTGATGGTGACACTATCAGGGAACAGCAGGAGATTGATGGGGTCAGAGAGATAGGGGCTGATTGGGACAGCTCATTATCAGGAAGGAATAGAGAGTTTAGTCAGTGCTAACAAGTGGGCCTTAGAGTTGGGCAGTTGCTGTGGAAACTTTGTGTGACTTGCTCCTACAAAATGAGCTGCAATGCTGATTTTTTATAGATAATATACCACCAGAAGTATGTCTGACTTACTTTGTTTGCTTTGTGTGTTTTCTTAAAAGGCCATATGAGAGAGAGAGAGAGAGAGAGAGAGAGGAGAGAGAGAGAGAGAGAGAGAGAGAGAGAGAGAGAGAGAGAGAGAGAGAGAGATGGGGAGGAGGGACATATAGAAATGAGTGGGGTTTTTAACTATTGTTTTTGTAGAAATTGATTTCAAACTTAATTTTGATTCTATCTCAAGATTCGAAGGTAGTGAATTGGATTTGAAGAGTAATCACTATAATATGCCTTTCTTTTCTTTTCTTTTCTTTTCTTTTCCCTACTATGCACTCAAACTGTGCCGATGTTGAGATAAGGCTGTGTACAGTAGAGAGGTCTCTGTGCTCTGGGGAATGGTACTTCCTGATCAGAGTCAAGACCATCCTTTGCTGGGTCAAACATTTCAGACACAAGTCTAGATAAGTGCCACCACCCCCACCCCCAACACACTTTGTCATACTTCTTCTCCATCAGCAACTACTGTTGTCTGTCACATGAGTGAAAATGTGTTACGCTGCCATTAAGTGCTTGACAAGTCAGGTCCAGCACATCCAACTTCAGCATGGGAGAGAAATGTTCTCTTTTGCATTTTTGGGGGTAAAAGACATGAGAATGGATCAAGAAGGCAGAAAAAAGACAGGAAGGAGGTGACAGGAAGAAAAGGAACAAGGCAGAAACAAAAAATGGGATAGAAGAAAAGGAGTTCATAGCACAGAACTTCCAGAAGGTGAAGATGCTATTTATAATACTGACAGGTCCCCGGCATCCCCACAGGGAAACTTTGTTATACCCACCGCAATGCAAAACTTGGTAAGTGTGATCCTGTGTGTGAATCAGACACAGTTGTGGTTGTGTTCAGCCAGGTTTGTGTTATAAATGTCAGTCCTTTTTTTTTTTTTTTCGTGCGTGTGTGCATTTCCATCATGCTGCACGAACATAATCACCCTTTTGTGTGGATTGTGTTCACAGACTACAAGTTCAGGAAGGATGAAATCTTCAAAAGAATGAAAGTGACCACATTTGTGCAACTGGTAAGATCAGTCACTTTTTCCCTGTTGTTTTTCCCCCAAGTTGACTATTGTCAGTTAAAGAAAGATGCATGTTAACCGAAAGAGAGAGAGAGAGAGAGAGAGAGAGAGAGAGAGAGAGAGAGAGAGAGAGAGAGAGAGAGAGAGAGAGAGAGAGAACTCTTGAACTCTGAACTGTGAAATGCTTTTAATGTACTTCGGCCATAGGCCACAATACAAGCAACAAAAATAAAGAAGGTGGGTGGTGGCGTGGTGATGCCACATTTCCTTATAATAACTGTCAACATGTGCATATAATCATATAGTAGTGTACATACAAAACATAGCATCATCATCACTGAGAGAGACAGACAGACAGACAGACAGACAGACAGACAGACAGACAGAGACAGAGAGAGAGAGCAGAGAGATGGTCAGAGAGACAGACAGAGAGACAGGGAGAGAAAGGGCTGGGGATTAGGAGTGTATTGATGTAAACACATGTAACTTCTTTTCATTGCAAGTTTATTTTTTCCATTTTTCTTTCACAGGTTATTCAGGTGGCTGATGTTGAGACCATGTATGATGACACCCACACAAGCAGTAAGTAATATAGTTGAACATTTTCTCTCTCTCTCTCTCTCTCTCTCTCTCTCTCTCTCTCTCTCTCTCTCTCTCTCTCTCTCTCTCTCTCTCTCTTTCCTCTCTCTCTCTCTCTCTCTCTCTCTCTCTCTCCTCTCTCTCTCTCTCTCTCTCTCTCTCTCCTCTCTCTCTCTCTCCTCTCTCTCTCTCTCTCTCTCTCTCTACTCTCTTCTCTCTCTCTCTGTTTTGGTAAGGGTGGGTGAGTGTGCATGTTCATGGATATGTGATATTGTGTGGTGTGTGTGTGTGTGTGTGTGTGTGTGTGTGTGTGTGTGTGTGTGTGTGTATGGAGATGTGTGTGTGCATGCATGGATGTGTGTGCATGTATGTGTGTGTGTGTGTGTGTGCATGTGTGTGTGTGTGTGTTCATGTATTGTTGTTCTTCAGTTTAATGTCTGTTCACATAAGTGATATTAGACACAAAAAACAAAACAAAACAAAAAAGCAAACAAATAATGTTACTTGTAGAACTTATAACCAATGGTAGAAACAAAAAGTAAATAAAAACACGAAAAGTGAACATTAAAACCCTAAACAATCAATCAGAACTTTTTAGAAAATTAACAAAAGAGCACGAGATCAATGTCTCTGTCTCGTAAACAAGCTACTGATATGTGTTCATGTATGTGTGTATACATGTGTGTGAGATGGACTGTGTGTGTGTGAGATTGATGTGTGCACATATGCATTTATACATGCATACAAACTGGTATCACTTAAAGCAGAAAAACATAAAAATTGAAGACTTACTTCTGCATGCAAACCTGCACACACACACACACACACACACACACACACACACACACACACACACACACACACACACACACACACACACACACACACACACACACACACACACCTGACTGCCTGCAGACGGTGCAGGGGACTACGACAACAGCCGCCCCGACACCGCTGACCTGGAGGTGCAGAAGATCCAGAGGGACGGGGAGGTGGGGGGGGAGGTGCTGGGGTCAGGGTCAGGGGACATCCCCTCCTCACGCTTGGACACCAGCAGATCCCGCCTGGAAGAGTAAGGCCTTGTCTGCTGGCTTCTGTGTGGGGTGGTATTGGTAGAGTGGTAGAGGATGTGTATGGATATGGATGTGAAGAGTAAGGCCTTGTCTGCTGGCTTCTGTGTGGGGTGATATTGGTAGAGTGGTAGAGGATGTGTATGGATATGGATGTGAAGAGTAAGGCCTTGTCTGCTGGCTTCTGTGTGGGTGGTATTGGTAGAGTGGTAGAGGATGTGTATGGATATGGATGTGAAGAGTAAGGCCTTGTCTGTTGGCCTCTGTGTGGGGTGGTATTGGTAGAGTGGTAGAGGATGTGTATGGATATGGATGTGAAGAGTAAGGCCTTGTCTGCTGGCTTCTGTGTGGGGTGATATTGGTAGAGTGGTAGAGGATGTGTATGGATATGGATGTGAAGAGTAAGGCCTTGTCTGTTGGCCTCTGTGTGGGGTGGTATTGGTAGAGTGTAGAGGATGTGTATGGATATGGATGTGAAGAGTAAGGCCTTGTCTGTTGGCCTCTGTGTGGGGTGGTATTGGTAGAGTGGTAGAGGATGTGTATGGATATGGATGTGAAGAGTAAGGCCTTGTCTGTTGGCTTCTGTGTGGGGGTGATATTGGTAGAGTGGTAGAGGATGTGTATGGATATGGATGTGAAGAGTAAGGCCTTGTCTGCTGGCTTCTGTGTGGGGTGATTTTGGTAGAATGGTAGACAATGGATATGGATGTGAAGAGTAAGGCCTTTTTCTGTTGGCCTCTGTGTGGGGGTGATTTTGGTAGAATGGTAGACAATGGATATGGATGTGAAGAGTAAGGCCTTTTTCTATTGGCATCTGTGTGGGGTGATTTTGGTAGAATGGTAGAGGATGTGTATGGATAGGGATGTGAAGAGTAAGGCTTCCATAGGCATCAGTGTGGAGATGATATTAGTAAAAAATGTGTATGGATACGAATGCAAAGTGTAAAGCCTTCACTGGCTTATGTAGGGATGATAGGTATAATGGTAGACAATGGATATGGATGATAAGAGTAAGGCCTTTTTCTGTTGGCTTTTGTGTGGGGATGATTTTGATAGAATGGTAGAGGATGTGTATGGGTGTGGATGCGAAGAGTAAGGCCTCCATTGCATTTGTGTTCAAATGATATTGTTAGAATGTTTGTATAGAAATGGATGCTAAGAGAAAGGCTCCATTGGCATCAGTGTTGAGATGATATTGGTAGAATGATAGAAAATATGTATGGATATGGATGCTAAGAGTAGGGCCTCCCTCGACATTTGTGTTTGAATGATTGAAAGTGCAGAAAACAGGCATGGATATAGATACTGTAGCTGAGTGGTTAAGACTGTTTCACCTCAGTCACCTGCTCCAAGAAGTCATGGGTTTGAATCTTGGCAGCCGTATCTGGTGTATTGAAGACTTAGGTTTACAGTCTGATCCAAAGGACTCTTGAATCTTGGCAGCTGTGTCTGGTGTATTGAAGACTTAGGTTTACAGTCTGATCCAAAGGACTCTTGAATCTTGGCAGCTGTGTCTGGTGTATTGAAGACTTAGGTTTACAGTCTGATCCAAAGGACTCTCAGGGGAGTGGGGACAATGAAGCTGTTAGCTCCAGGACAAAAATCCTCATTGACAAACAGGTGGTGGATGGAACATTGTCCATCAGCTCAGGGGCTCAACACTCTGACCACTAGGCTATCCTGTCCCTCATAAACTGTAGATAAAGTTTTGACATGTGTGAACAGGGTGATATGAGGAATGGGGGAAGCAGACCTGACTGACCACTAGTCTATACCATCCCTCAAAAACTGAAGATGAAGAATTGACTGATGTGTGGACAGGGTGATATGAAGAGTGGGGAAACTGTAGATGAAGTATTGACCTTGTGACCTGTGTGTGGACGCAGGGTGATACGAGGAGTGGGGGAAGCAGACCTGACTGACCAGAGCCACCCCAGCCACCCTGTGGTCAATCACACCGACTGCCCCTACCTGCTGCTGGACATCCGGGAAAAGGACTTTTACGATGACTGTCACATTATCACAGGTGTGCAGGTGTCTGAGGTGTGGTGTCCTGAAGGGTAGATCAGTGTGGTGGGGATCTATCTGATAGACAATGGTTTGATTTTGGGTTTGGGGTTGGGGATTTTTGTTTTTTTAAAGAAATGTGTGTGTGTGTGTGTGTGTGTGTGTGTGTGTGTGTGTGTGTGTGTGTGTGTGTGTGTGTGTGTGTGTGTGTGTGTGTGTGTGTGTGTGTGTGTGTGTGTGTGTGTGACCCTTTAGCTTGTGTGTCTAGTTGAGGAAACTGACGTTTTTTTAATATGATTTTTTTTTCAATTCATTTACTTCCTATATTATGTGTATTTTATTTATCATATTTTTGAGGGAAAGGAAGGTGTGATTCTTTGCTTTATTAAGCCTTTTTGTTTTGGTTTGGTTTGTTTTTTTTCAGCTCAAAGCTACCCCACTGCCATGCTTGCCAGGTCTGTCAACTACGAATCAAAAGACATGCTTCGCTATGTATCCTTCCTTCCTTCCTGCATTCCTTCCTTCCTTCCTTCCGTAGGCTTTGAGAAGAGAGACTTCACCCTCATGTTATCACTGCTAAATACCCAGGTGTCTTCGATTGAGAAAATGGAGTTCTTTATCTGCCTGTCTCATTTGCTCCTTCTCTCTCCATCTCTGTTTCTCTGTCTCTGTCCCTGTATTTCTGTGTCTCTGTCTGTCTGTCTGTCTCTCTCTCTCTCTGAGTCTGTGTCTTGTTATATGTGTGTGCAGCTGTACACGTTTATGTGTGTATCTATGTGTTGTCTGGGTGTGTCTGTGTATGTCTGTGGTGTGTGTCTGTGTGTTTATGTCTGTGTGTGTTTGAATGTATGTCTTTCTGAGAGTGAGAGTGAGAGAAGCAGGCATTTAACATTTGGCAAATGTGGCTTTAATTGAAGACTTTGACGTCATTTGTTTGTACAATTATTTCTGACACTCTGTACTGACATACCTTCCTCCTCATCATCATCATCATTAGCATCATTATTATCATCACCAGTTTTACTGTGCAAAACATATCCTTGACCATGGTCAGAAAAATCAGGAAGGCAAAATCATCATCATGTACGACAACGATGAAACGCTGGCTCACAAGGCAGCCACCACCCTGGTGCAGAGAGGCTACGACAACCTCTTCATGCTGTCTGGAGGTGAGACTCTGACTCCTGCAGCTGTCAGGGAATGGATCAGTGAATGTTTGTGTGTGATTTGTTAGTGTTGTGTCATCTCCATATCCATAGGTGGATTGTAATTGAGACACTTGTAATATCACTGGGATGGGTGGGCTTCAGTTGTCTGCTTTGCTAGGTGGTTTGTTTTTTTCTGTTTTGAGTACTGTTTGAAATTGTTTAGGGGGTAACTTTTTTACCTCTTTTTTGATGTGAGAATGGTGAATAAAGTAAAGGACTGAAATTCTGACACAGTTTTTATAATATGGGAAAATAAGATTAAATGGAAAGTTGAAATTTAAATGGGTTTTTTGTGTAACTTGGGAATGGTATATCAAGTTGAAATTCTTATACTTTTTTATGTCATGAGGGAATGGTGTATAAAATAGAAAATAAAAAATTTTCATACTTTTTTTTGTGATGTGGAATGGTATATCAAATAGAAAAGCTGAATTTGCGGGGTGGGGTGGGGTTTGGTTGGTTTGTTGGTTTAGTTTTGATATGGGAATGGTAAGAAAAAAAGTTTAAATTCCTGGACATATTGTGGTTGTGTGGGAAATAGGTGAAATGTTGGTTGAAATTCTTGTATAATCTTGTCTCTTTTATAAGATTCTAGTGTTGCAAAAACTATGTCATTATGTGTATTCTTTAGATTTTTTTTCTGAGATACCTGACAAAGTTCAGTTCTTGATATGCTAGATCTGAGTATGCCTGGTAACTCTACAGACAAAAGTGTTGTAATGGCCTTTATTACTGTAGCGACTGACTGAGATATAAACAGTATCAACTCATACACACAAACTGGCAGCATCAGAAAACAGCTCTGTCATTTTCCCCCTGTGTTTTCAGGTCTGAAAGTGGCCCACAAAATCTTCCCTGATGGCCTGATCACGGGAACAGTTCCCGCACATCTGAGGGACGGTGGTGGGGTGGGGGAGGCAGGACAAGGGGGGCTCTCACGCTGCCCCCCCAGCCAAAGCCGTGGCAAACAAGAGGGACTTCTCGCTGTCTGACCTGGACTGTCTGGTCACCTTCATGGACTCCGCCCTGGGAGACAAGAGCTGCGGCAGTGAGTCAGAGAACAGGCCGCATGAACTGAGCCGTTGTAGTGTCAGGATTCATGGCAGTTGATCATGGGGGCAGGATAAAAAATAACAACCTCTCAAAGCTTGGGTTTCTCTGTATGCAGTAACATCAAAATTACTTCTTCAAGAAGTGTTAAAAAAAAAAAACACAGGAAAATATATTTGAAAACATACTGTAAAAAAGGACATGGTGGGGATTTTTTTTTTTCATATCTTGAAATCTTCCACAAAATCTTTTACTTAAGAGAGAGAGAGAGAGAGTGTGTGTGTGTGTGTGTGTGTGTGGTGTGTGTTTTGCGTGTGTGTGCACTTAAACAAATCTTTGAGGGGGGGGGGGAACTCATATTACTCAAACACCAAGCGTTGATGTCAGAGAAAGCCCTGTGATGGACTGTTCAATCCTCATACATGTGTGAATGTGTGTGACCACCTACATGTATGCCCCAACCCCTGTGTGCAGGTCGCCTGTCGCGGCAGAGCAAGGCGGGGGCCACAGGGCGAGTGTCCACCATGTCCACCACCTCACACATGACCGGCTTTGGAAAACCCCCCTTCAAACCTTAACTCAGCCGCCTGTGCAGTTTTCCTGGGTGTGGGGGAATGCAGGTAATGGAGGATAAGGCTTGAGATGGATAGGTGATTTTTTGTGAGCAGTCATTGTTGTGATGTGTGTGTGTATGTGTGTGTGTGTGTGTGTGTGTGTGTGTGTGTGTGTGTGTGTGTGTGTGTGTGTGTGTGTTCATTCATGATTTTCTTTGCATATGTTTTTTCATGACTATCTTTTCTTTGTGTATGTTTACTTTACGTTGTTTTCATCTCTCTTTAACAGGTGGCCAGTCTATCTCTTTCCGTCCTGGCAGTCTGCATCAAGACCTGCTGTTGTGGCCAGCCTTGTTTCACTTCTCACACTTCACTTCATTCACTTCATTCATCACTTCTCAGTCTTCTGCAGTCATCACACAGCTTGTGGAAAAAAAGAGGAACATTCACCTTGACAAAGCATGTTCTTGACACTGACAGTCAGTGTTATGTTTTAAAACTCTGTTGTAGGATCCCATCCCTGCTTTGTCTCCTGTCAGATCCACACAGCATTGGCATTGTGAAGCTACCTCAGGGTATGTAGAAAAAAACAACTCCCTCCAAGCATCAACAGTTCCTTGATTTTCCTGTGCTGAGATCGGCTGTTGGAAAGATAAATTTGTCTATCTTAGTAAAAAAAAAAAAAAAAATCTGATTGTGTGAGGGTTGGGTTTTTTTTTAATTCCTTGGCTAGAGCTCCAAGGTTCACCAATGGTGAGATTTTGCATATGCAACAGTTTTTGTCCACCATGAAGGTAACCGCATTCCTACTTTGAGGATGTATGAG
>CM060332.1:1206328-1246328 GCA_030674155.1 Stramonita haemastoma
TATTAAGTCTCTCCCCCCCTCCCAGTTGATTGTCCTGAATATTTCAGAAGGATTTTTTTTGTGTATTATGATGTGTTGACGCAAGCAGTGCATACATCAGTTTTCACTGAAGTTAAAATTGCACACATTTAACATTTATAACTTCTTCTTTTTTATATAGTTTCTTCTTCATTATTTTTTTCTCTTTTTTTTTTTCTTACCTTTTTCCGCCATTGTTTCCTTCACAAGATGATGTAGCAAATGAGGACCTCAGCTCAGGTTAAAAAATTAAGGAGTTGGAGTCCCCAGGGTGGTTCAGGGCTGTGTGTGGTAAAAGTCTAGCGGCTCTTGCGATGGTACTGGAACCATTTGTATCAGTGATTGCTTTTCCAATGGACTGTTCCAGTGACATAGAGAGGGGTCTGCTGCATGGGTAACAGCTTGCCCTCCATACTTACTTACCCAGGCTTTGTGCTCTAGAGCCTAGAACACAACTCCAGTCTCCTGACACTGATGGATGGATACCTACAGCGTAGTTTCAGAGAGGTTGTTAATTTTTTTATGAAAATAAGACTAGATTCAATATTTTTTAATACTATTTTTTCCTAAGAGTTTTGTTCTTTTCTGCTGGTGAATATTTACTTTTCTTCAGTGTTTATGTATGTATTATTTGATAGAACACTTCATATAATGTTTCTGTGAGCAATGAAAACTAGTCATATATCTCTTGTTTTGAACAGATTTTTTTTCAGTCTTTGTGAATGAGGAAAATTAGAACTGGTTGAAAATAGACATATGTTGAAGAATGCATGGTCTGTAGATGGTTGCACTAGCTTTTCTATCGTTCTGATTTTCTTTGTTCTTTTTTCTTTTCTTTTTTTTGAGGGTCATTTGAATCTGTTTATTGGTGACTAATGAATGAAGTCTTTCAACAAATTTTGATTCAGTCTTCATGCCTTTTTTTTTTTTAATATAAATTTTTTCTCCCACCTTCAATCTGTACATAACTCTTTTCTCTTGCTCTCAGTGAGATCAATATATTTTGTATGATTATTTTGTTTTGAAAGTGACAGTTTCTTTATGATTGTTGTTGAAAATAAGAAATGTTTGTATATCTTATTAGATTCAATTAAAAAAAACACACACACAAAAAAAACAACTCTCTGCATCTGTGTCATATATTCTTATTTGTGGATATGTTTGAGTGTGTGTGTGTGTGTGTGTGTGTGTGTGTGTGCGTGCACGCAGGCGTATGTGTGTGTGTGTGTGTGTAATAAAACAAAGCCTCTCTCTCTCTCTCTCTCTCTCTCTCTCTCTCTCTCTCTCTCTCTCTCTCTCTCTCTCTCTCTCTCTCTCGGGGGGGCTGAACGATACGGTGGCAAGATGTAGACGTGCAGATCAGCTCTGTTAATTTGTACTGAATTGTGGATAGTTTGAGTGCAGTGATCCTGTTGAAATTTGGCTGAGGTATGAATAGTATATGTATGCATCTAAAGGTACTATCAAGATGTCGAAAAGGTCAGTCATCGTTATTAAATGAACATTTGAATATTTACATTGTATAAAGAAGGAAACCCATTTCTGATTTCAACAACAGCAACTCACCATCAGTCTAATCTTCCGATGAGGCCAAGTTGCACGTGTTTAGTTCGTGATGTTTGCACGTCATTTGGCTACAGCTAAATTTAGCACTTTTGATGTGTGTTGTGTTGATGTGTAGTGGACACTAGTTTGTGTGTGTGTGTGTAGTGGACATTTTGAGACTGCCATTCAAACACAGGCACCTGAAAGTTGTCTTCTAAAATGTCTGTTCCTCCTCAAGGCAACTTGCTGTATTTTATTGACTTTCGATTTGACCAGATGCAACAGGGCTTACAGTTACATTTAGCAGGAATAAAGAACAGTATTGATGAAAAGTTTTGTAGTCTAGAAGACAGTTTTTCACGTTTATTTACTGAATTAAGCCAACTGAAAGACAATGTACAAGTGCATACAGAAGACATCAAAGAACTGAAAGAAGATAAAGCATTAATGTCAGACAGGATAGAGGCGCTTGAAAAAAAACTAGAGTCTGCTGAACAGAATACCAGAGTTTTAAACCTGAGGTTTATTGGTGTTGAGGAGCAAAGGTGGGAAGACGAACATGCAACAAGCCAGGTGATTGTGGATGTACTAAATAGCCATTCAACCTCACCCAGCTGGCAACAATCAGACATTGCCAGGGCATTCCGCATTGGTAGACCTCGCCATCACAGTGAGGAACCCCGGCCCATACTTGTACAGTTTTGCCACTGGACTGACAAGATGGCTGTTCTGTGCGACAAGGAGCTGCGAGATGATTTGAGAACGAGTGGTATTCGGGTTGCTGCTGACTTAACCACTCGCCAGCGGGACTTACTGGAGTTCCACCGTGGTCAAGGGAAGACCGCTTACTTTCATGGAGGAAAATTGTATGTGTATGACAAAGAGCAGCCCAGATCATTCAGTAGTAGCCACAAAGAAAATGACTGGCCTAAAGTACAGGCTGGCAATCACACAGATTTCAACACAAAGGGGAATGCTTGGCACACAAATGGCTACCAGACTAAAAAGTTTACAGCAAAGCACAGTCAACAGGCCGAGAGACACCAACTGGACAGTACCCATGAATATGGTGATTATTTGTTTCCAAGAAATGGCAGCGATAGATATAGATCACCATATCAATATCAAACCATGTGGCGTGACAAACGCCACAGACAAGCAGACCTGGAGGAGTGCCCAATCAATAGTCCCAGAAGAAAAGACAGACCCAGAGACTTGAGTCAACCCAGATGGCAGGACTATAGAAAAAAGACATCCGTGCCAGTGGTTCCTGGTGTTCTCTCCTACAGTGGTGCTGTACAAACTGGAGGAGCAAGTGAACAACATGATCTGGACCACAGAAGAATTGTGAGAATGAAAGACTCTGTGAAAAAACCTAGTGCAGTGAATACAGAGTCCCATGAAAGGTGCCCCAAAACTTCAAATGAGCATCAGAGGATCACAAGGCATACCATGGTTCATTTGGAAGGAGACAGTGCCAACAAGACTGACCTGAATCTTCAACATGCACTGAGGAAAATGGAAGATCCTTTGCATGTTGAGGGCTCTTACAGTGTTGACTCCCTACAGGACAAAGTAACTGGGGAAAAACTTGACATACATGACCAAGACAGAGACAAGACAGACACAAATGATGATGACAGTATAATGAGTGACACTGCTAACATCACAGAACCTCACACTGAAGCTCAAGGCACATCTGCATCTATTGAGCTTAGAACAGAGAGTTGTATCAGTGAGGATGCATTTGATACCAGTTGTGCTGAAACTTTACCGAGACATGACAGAAATGTAAATAAAGGTCAGACATACATGACTGAAACAGTTGACAAAATCAGGGAAGACGAGACTGACGACTGTTCCACCAGCAAACAAGACAATGAACAAACATGTGATCACCTTGACAAAGAGAAGGGTTTGACCCCAACACGTTTGCATGCTGCTCGCAGTCCACGACCAAGAAGGGCTGTATCCAGCTCTAGAATTAACAGACAAGCATACAAGAAAACTGCCAATAGATCTAACAGTCAAGGCAATATTGTAGATTCTTTTAAAAAGGCGGAGTCTGTCAATCAAGCACAGGACAAAAACAAGCCACAACAGTCAATGTCCCAACATAAAAAGAAAGATGCCACAGGCATCAGTAAATAGGGATTCGGCCGGGCCACCTTGTCAGACAGTAACTCCTCAAGAACAGAGGAACAGTCCATAGCATGTCCAAATGAATCTATGTTTGTACAAAATGTAAATAATAGTTCAGTTAAATTTCTAAATTATAATGTAAATGGTCTCTTGCCTAAACTAGAGAATGTAGATTTCATTAACTTCCTTACTTCATATGATTTTATATGTTTAACTGAAACGTTTGTAGGGTTTGAATTTGAATCCAACTTATTTAACGATTTTGTTATATTCACCTCAAAGGCAAAAAAATTGTCTCACCAAGGGAGGTACTCTGGTGGCGTAATTGTTCTAATCAGAAAAACATTTTCCAAGTTTGTAGAACGTATTCATGTAGAACAAGAAAATATTGTTGTGGTAAATATACATAAAGATCTTTTCTGTACTGAAAAAAGTATTATGTACATATGTTGTTACCTACCTCCATGTGATTCTACATTCTGGAATAGCCAACAGAATGTTTATGGCATGGAGATGCTAGAGCAGTGTTTTGAACATTTGTATGACTTGTATAGAGACTTTTTTGTTCTGTTAACTGGGGATCTAAATGCAAGAACAGCAAGTAAGAATTATTCTTTCAATGGAAATAGCACTGACTTTGATGAAACATCTAATCCTGCTGAAAACCGGTTTCCAAGGAAATCACATGATAAGGTTGTCAACAACTTTGGTGATCAGTTGATTGAATTATGTAATATGTATGATTGTTTTATACTAAATGGACTGAGTGAAGCAGATTTTGATGATAGCTGTACCTATGTTGGACATTCTGGGGAAAGCACTGTGGATTATTTTGTTACATCTGTTGAACTTTTTTCTTCTATTCATGTAATTGCCTTAGTTGTTGAAAACTGTATAGAGTCTGACCATTTGCCTATTGTCATGGAGGCAGAAGTATTGGGAAATGGCAATGACTGGCACATTAAAAAGAAAGTAAGTGTAAATGCTGAATTTGAAAAATTTATCTGGAATACAGCACTGGAAAATGAATTTAGGAATTCATGGGAGAGCACAGATATTCAAAACAGCTTGAAAATGGCCATTGATAACTTAGATAGTGATGTAGATGGTGCTTTAGAAGTATTTGTAGATAGTTTAAAAGAAGCTAGTAGATGTATGCTTAAAAGATGTCGTATTGGTAGGGCAAAAAGGTCAGAATGGTTTGACAATGAATGTGATAAAGCAAAAAAGGAATGTAGAAAGAAGCTTAGATGTTTTAGAGCAACTAGAAAAGAAGCTGATCGGCTAATATATGTTACAGCAAGAAAACAGTATAAGTATCTTTTGAAAACTAAAAAACACACTTTCAGAAAACAGAAAACTGAAGCATTGGAAAAAGAAATGAGCAATGGGTCAAATTTTTGGAATGAACTCAGAAAAATGGGTTGTGTAAATAAAGAAAAGGTAGTAAACAGTATCACTACAGATGAGTGGTATAAACATTTCAAAACTGTTTTTCAAGGGGATAATGAAGAGATACAAAGGGACTTTAGCAGTGATATGGAAATCTTAGAGGAAACAGATCATGTTTTAGATACAGAAATATCAGAAGCAGAAGTTATTCAGGTAGTAAACAAACTTAAAGATAGAAAAGCCTGTGGGATAGATGATATTTTAGCTGAAATGTTAAAATGTGGTGGTAATACTGTTGTCATGTTTCTAACAAAATTATTTAATGTTGTCTTTGATCAAGGAATTTACCCACAGGTATGGTCAACAGCCATAATCGTACCATTACATAAAAAAGGAAATTTAAATGATGTTGATAACTACAGAGGAATCTCTCTCCTAAGCATAATATCTAAATGTTATACCTCAATATTGAACAGGCGACTATATACCTGGTTAGAAAGTCATAACTTAATATCAGAATGCCAAGCAGGATTTCGTAGAAAATATTCTACAATTGATCAGATATTTACTTTATATGCTGTCATCCAGAACCACATGAGTAAAAAAGGTAGAAAACTTTATGTTGCCTTTGTTGACTTCAGAAAGGCCTTTGATTCTGTTCAGCACAATAAACTATTGCAATGTATTAGAGATCAAGGAGTAAAAGGAAAATTCTTTGCTGCACTGCAAGCTATGTACAACTCATTAAAATCATGTGTACGTGCAAATTTAGAATTAACCGAAATATTTGATTGTCCTATTGGAGTCCGGCAAGGCTGTGTACTCAGCCCGACACTATTTTCATTATTCATAAACCATTTAGCTAACCAAATGAATGATAACGGTAAACATGGGGTACAATTATTCCCAGATATCATGGAATTATTTATCCTATTGTTTGCAGATGATGTTGCATTGATATCAACAACACCAAGTGGTCTTCAGAATCAGTTGAATATTTTACGAACATGTTGTAATAATATGAAATTAACTGTAAACATTGATAAAACAAAGGTCATGGTATTTAGGAAAGGGGGATTTTTGGGAAAACATGAGAAGTGGTTCTATGATGGTAATAGGTTAGAAGTAGTTAACAGCTATTGTTATTTAGGATTTAAATTTACAACAATGATTAGTGCTAAAAATGGTACATTGCACTTAACAACAAAAGGCAAAAAGGGGGTAGTTCAGCTTAATAGAGTTTTTCAAAAATATAAAGAAATGACCGCAAACACTTATTTTAAAATCTTTGATATGAAAATACAACCAATATTGTTATATGCTGCAGAAATATGGGGAATGAATAGGTTAGAACACATAGAAAAAGTCCATATGCGTGCATGTAAAAGGTTTCTAGGAGTCCCAATTAAGACACCCAACAAAATGGTATATGGAGATTTGGGTAGGTATCCACTCTATGTAAATTCATATGTTACCTGCCTAAGATATTGGTTTAGATTGTTAGAAATGAATACTGAACGATTACCGTATAAAGCCTATCACATGTTACTACAGTTAGACAGCACTGGGAAGCAATGTTGGGTATCAAAAATAAGAGAAATATTATGTATGACTGGTTTCAATATTGTTTGGTTACAGCAGGGTGTTGGGAATGTAAAAACGTTTCTGCATATATTTAAACAGAGGCTTGTGGATATGTTTACCCAAGAATGGTCTGGCACTCTCAGAGAACGTGACAGATATCAAACTTACAATTCATTCAAGTCTGTTTTTGAAAAAGAACGATATATTCTAGATATTGATGTATATTGCTTCCGTGTTGCTATTTCGCATGTTAGATTCAACGTTCTGCCACTGAATAACAATGTAAATCGCTACAAGGATTCTAATCATGATAAAGCTTGTCCATCCTGTAAAAATCATATTGAAAATGAACATCACTTTTTGTTTGCCTGTCCAGTGTATGATGATTTGAGGTCCAAATTTCTAAAGGAATCAAAAGATCTTCCGTTGCATGTTTTGCTAAGAGTCACAAACCCTATCCATAGATATAATCTATCAAAGTATGTGTTCCATGCAATCAACAGACGGAAGAAAATATCTTAAGGCATTTGAGCTTATCATGACCTGTACTTCTATGTGAGTGTAACTGCCTATTGATTTGAAGTATCAACTTTCTGTTGTATGCAATACCAGCAAACAACTCCAATGGACTATTACAGGGTCAATGTTGTTGTGCAACACTGGTATTCTAATCTGCATCTCTACCGTGATAACTAGCCTATCATCAACTTAATGTAAAATGTAGGCTACATTACAAATGTTTCCTTAATAGTCTGTCCAGTAGCTGTGTTTGGTTTGATGTGATTGTAAAGTATTTTTTGTGTTTCTCAACATGTTTCATTTGTATAAAAGCTTGGTGCATCAGTGTGCAGCAAAATGCGTGGAATGGTGGGTAATATAGAATGTTAACAGTTTTGCATTCAAGGACAAACAAATAATGACGAAGAAAGACATATTTTTTTGCAAATGTGGTTTTGTTGTATATCATCAGAAGGAAGAAAAGTTACATAAGTGTTGAGATGTGAGAGTAGTAGGCCACCACAGGACGAAAACAAAATCTTTCATTTTCATAGAAGTAATCACAAAGTATGGAACATTTTTCACCATGTTCTTGTAGTTACCCGTAATCTTGATTCCAATAATACTAGAGAAGTGAAAACTCAGCAAACTTATCTAATCAGCACCTTACATCTGTTCAGTATGCTATAAATGCATAAATATGTATCGAATGTTGATTACTGTGTGTTATGCAATGCGTTATATCGTGATGCTTTCCAAAATCCTCTGTGCATTGTATTGTGGCCCAAGGCCGATGTGCAATTAAAACCATTTCAGTGTTCAGTGTTCTCTCTCTCTCTCTCTCACACACACACACACACATACACACACACACACTTATTTTTATCATCAAACACTTTGCCCTTGGTTGTTCAACACTGCCCACTCTTGTCACATTTGGATGATATCCTGAATGCACCCAGGCATTCCTGCAACACTGAAGTGTAAGCATTACTACAAGGCATAACTTCACCCATAGGCACAGCATGAGACAAAAGAGTTTTCCACAACAAAAATCAACTTCATGATAACTGTTGACATCGATATGGGCAAGATATGTCAGAGTTTCCATAACACAAATCACATTGCTGTAAACCTTGGTGAGATCCTTTAGCATTTGTTGTTTGTTTTATTTTTATTTTGTTTTTGGAGGTGTTTTTTGGGGGGTGGGCTTGTGCATGTGTTTTGACATAAAGTTGAACCAACCAGCCGACATAACGCAGTGGTTAGTGTGTTAAATTTCAAGTTGGAAGGCAGCGGGTTAGAACCCATAAGCGTTGGTAGGTGGGAGGAAGGGGGGGGGGGGGGGGGGGGGGGGGGGGGGGGGCGGGTCACTGGCTTGCTCCTACTCAGAGTGAGAGCAGAGCAGCCAGGGCCAGTTAACCACAGACATTTTTCTTTTATTACATCATGATCCATGGTGATGAGGAATGATGTCATGATACTGCCGTGTAAGTGCATGTGCTGTAAGACAACTTGACAGGGCTGTACTCTACACTTCCCATTATAATGTACCCTGGCATCAACCAGGCCAGAGAGATACAGACACCTCCAGTGTTAGTCAGGTAGTTTGAGCAACACTGAAAATTGCATCCATAAAGTGAATGAATCTAGACTGTGTGGTCCCAGTCTTCTCAATGAGCCAACAGCAAACTCACTGTGAGTAGGAGCTGGCCAGTGTGACACCCCTCCCCACTCCCCTGCCTCTTATGGGGTTCTTACCTTCCCTTTAGTCATGACACACTGCCAAGATTCGAACCCACGACTTATATACTCAGAGTATTGAAGAAAAACGGTCTTAACCACTCGGCTGTGACGTCTATCTTCCAGGATTTGAAACCAAGAACATCCAGTCAGGAATCTAAGGTGCAAACCACAGGCCTATCCACACTGGCAACAGCTCATCTCATGATAGTATATATTATTGATAGGACTAGGGTAGTGTTTGTCAACTGACGGCAGTGCATGTCGATCTCACTGAAGTGGCTGTTGGAAAGGACCCCCCACCTCTTGCCCTCCCCTGCCCCTGAAGTTAGTAAGCCTAAATTTTTTATTGGGTGTGACTCTGCTCTCACCAATTTCCTCCAGATGAGACTATAAATAGAATGATGAGTAGGAGGGACATTCACTTTGTAAAGTGGGAGAATGGAGGGGGGATATGTACATCTTTTTCTTCAGTGGTCTACACACAGACAGACAGAGACACAGCCAGACAGAAACAGACTCAGAGGCACAAAGACAGACATATAGAGACACAGCCAGACAGACATACAGTCACAGCCAGACTGAGACAGACATACATATAGAGGCACAGCCAGACAGAAATAGGCACAGAGGCACAAAGACAGACAGACAGAGACCCTGCCAGACAGATACAGACAAATACGTACAGAGACATAGCATCAGTCTATCTTATTAATTTATTCTGCAGATAATAGAATAAGTACCAGAGTGCTGTTTTAATCCCGTCCCCCAGTGCATGCTGTTTTGTAAATTTTTGTCATCCATTCCCATTAGCAGAGAGAGAGAGAGGGAGAGAGAGAGAAGGCAAGGCAAGGCAAATTCTTTTATTCGAGGATAATGAATAGCACTCGTGTGCTTTTTTACATCCAGTCCCCGCACTTTTCAGGGATAACATCAAGATAAAAAAAACAACCTCTAACTAAACAACAACATAGATAATGATGCAAATACCAAGAGCAAAAAACCATAGCAAGTATCAAACAACAGGCAAGAAATAAGACAGAAATACAAAAATAAGGTAATAATATAAGGGGAGAGAGAGAGAGAGAACAATGAACAAGATTTATTCTTCAGGCCACCAGCCCCTAGAATGGGGTAAACAAAGCATAGCAAAGCAAAGCAAATAATGCAAAAAATAAAATAAAACCTTATGACATATGTGGCAACTGCTAAAACATATAAAGTGTGAACATGTGTCCTTCATTTGAAATTATTTCAATTCTTGCAAACTCTGTATATTCAAAGTTTTTTAGATTTCACTTAAATCGTTTGTGTTGCCCACGAAATATAGAAATTATAATTCATAAATTACGTCTAAATGCTTGGAAAACTAAATATTCAAAAGATGTTTTCTGTACTTGTTCTGCTATTTTATCAGTCCACCATATACTGTTTGATTGCCCTGTGCTCATTGCCTCGTATAAAAGCAAAGGGATAGATCTAAGGGAAAAATACGGAAATTTCCAAAGTGTTCTGTATGATTCCGAGTCGCATGTCCTAATATCAGTTGCAGCAAGTATTTGCCAGTCACCAGTAGGTCAGTTACTATAAATGAAATTGTATAAACTTATCATCATCCATTATTTTCTTTATCCTTTCACTTTTTCCCCTCATCCCCTTTTCAGTGCATTCTTAACGTGAATGTACCATTGTCTAAATCACCTTGTAGTGAACGGACATTAAACCAATGAGAAGAAGAAGAAGAAGAACATGTGTCCTTTTAGATTAAACTGACCTCTTTTAAATGCTGTTATTTTGCTTGTCAAGTCTCCAAGTTTTCAACAAAATCCTGCCTTATTTGAGAGAGAGAGAGAGAGAGAGAGAGAGAGAGAGAGAGAGAGAGAGAGAGAGAGTTGTCCCATCATAGCTAGACCTAAAGATCCGTGATGCACGTGGAGAAATTATTTCTCCTCACCCATAGAGGGAGCTGACCTTACTGAGCCTGCGCACTTCATTGTTCAGCTGACAGTGACCATTTCAAATACCATCTGCTGGTCAAGAGGGGTTGTGCTACTCCGTGTAGGTTTAATATGAGGCCGCAGGTAAGTTTTATTTTTTATGACTACAATTTGGTAAACAACTTTATTCAACTGTTGATTTCAAAAACACGTCAGGGATAACAAAGAGTAGCACTTGTATGGAAAGATTTTGTCCGCCATGATAATCTGTGCAAGTTCTTGGAACCGGGTAGCCTATAGTCCCATTATTGCAAAGCACGTGATATACTCTTTAATTTGAAAACCACCAAGACAAAAGTACAGTAAAAACAACAACAACAACAGCAAAAACACATTGTAAACTTTGGAATGTGGAGTGGTCGGGAGGGCGTGTACTTGACTGCATCTACCAACTTATCCCCCCCCCCCTTTTTTATATTATTTTTTTCCAGCTAGTGTCAGTGCTCCTTTGAGAAAAAGAATGGAGTTATTCTGCCAGTTGCATTACTGCATGGCTAACGGTGAAATAATTTTTTCCTCCGGAAAAAGTAAAGTAAAATAAGTGATAGTTCCCCCAAGAATTTGTATGATTCCGATGGTACCATGCATAATGCTGGGCTTATAGTTTTGCAAGTAATATGTAATTATATAATGTCAATGCTCGTCGATGATTGGTCAAAACTAAAGCTAGGTGCATATCGGTCCAGACACGGGAGTTCTCTGCGCATGTGACATTACTGGGGCATTACAGGGGCGGTTGGTGATTTGAGGTATAAGTGCATTATAGACTAATTTGTAACGCTGGTTAGTCTTCTCGGCAATTTTGAATGTATTGAGGATGTTGGTCCACACGGAGACTGTTTAATTTTTTTTTTTTTTTTTTTTGGGGGGGGGGGGGGGGGGGAGAACCAATGGGCATTATAGAACAGCCCGGCAGTTGAGTGGCTTCATTCAGAGTGCAGACCAATGCATCCTCTGTATTCGTAATAAAAATTGTTGGAAATTATGGAAATACGATTTCGTCCTTCAAAATCCGATTTAATGTCAATAAAAAGTACGAAAATCGAAAATGTCTGCAGTGTTAAGAGAATAGTCTCCCTAGGTCACGCGCATGACGGCACTAGGCCGCCTACTTTCACTTGTAACATGGCAGAATGTGGTGGAGATTTTCGCGGAAAAACTGACAAAACTAAAAACACAACCGAAGATGTGGAGCAAACTCAAAACGATGCTGACAGGCTAGGATAAGGTGAGAAGAGGTGCATTTTCAGATATAGATGCTCAAACATCAAATTCAGCTGTTCATTTTGCCCATTGAGATGTGGAACCTGAGCTAGCCTAGTGAGTACATCTGGCATTAACCGTTAAGTGAACTTTTTAGGCTTCCTTTCATTTGCATCGAAAATATTTTGTGCTCCAAGTTATAAAAGCCTGAATCTCATAGCAAATCACAGAAGAGCAAACTTTAATCTTTTTTTCATTTCTCTAGAACGTCAGTTGAAAACGACTTAAATTGGCAGAGTGACTGTGAAGTAGGCCTATTTTGTGTTCAACAAGGCCTCTGCTTTGCTGCTGGACTGGCTCTCTCTCTCTCTCTCTCTCTCTCTCTCTCTCTCTCTCTCTCTCTCTCTCTCTCTCTCTCTCTCCCCCACTTTTTTTTAAACATCTTTTTTAGGGAATACTCCAAATAGGAGTTTGTTTTGAACTTGAAGGAGCCACTAAAGTTGAATGAGGTGACAGCTCTTAAGTGTTATACTTGATATAATGTTGAGGCTTTTTTGGTCAGTAGGGCTTTAAAACATTAAGAATGCTAATGCATGCATACCCTCATGTACATGTATTATGCTCAAGAGTTGCTGTCTAGTCTGTCTCGAGGGATAGTCTGCCAGTCTGGGCTGGTGTTACTGATTGATAGTAAAATGCAAACATGCCCAGCATGCACACCTAATTGTACAGGGAAGGGCTCCACCAGTTTCAACTTGTGCAAGACGTGCTGCCTGATTAGTGCAATGCCGACAGAACTGGAGTTGAAAAATCTGTGTGGAAGACATGCAGTCTATTAAAAGTTGTATACTATTTTAGTATTAATACTCTATTTATAACCTAGTTAGTAATGAAAATTTTTTATAGTGGATACTAGGATAACTAAGAACTGGGAGTTGAGAATTGAACAGGGTTGTATCCACTGGAATAATATTCAATACTTAATACATAGTGTTGTGTTTATTACACTTCTATGTATCACTGCATATGCTTTTCAGATACTGGCCCGCAGCCTTGAATCTTCTGATCAGAGAATGTGAGATACTGTGAATTGGTACAGGAGTACAGTGCCTGTGGAATGCTTATAAATGTGATAGCATGTAGTTCTATCCTTTGGTAGTAATAGAGGAAACCATTCAAGGGGACTTTTCCTCTGTGCTGACTCCACTCCCCCAAAAGTCCTTTGAATGAGACTTTAAACTGAGGCCCCATGTGCGAATGCACGTAGAACATCTTAGCGCACACTTTAAATCCTGTTCCGCTTTTCATAAGAGTAGGCCATCATGTGCTGGTGGGAACAGATGACAGGTACACAACTTGCATTTCACACAAAAAAAAAATTTTTAAATACTGGTCAGACTACTTACTGCTGAACATTAATGGAAGAAGAAGAAGTAGCTGTGGAAGAAAGCAATTCAAGTCACTGTTCGTTTTCTGTTCTGATGAAATGTCCTTGAACAGCATAGGGGAATGCTTCATGGCCATTTGCTGGATGACCTATCAGTTGCCTTTTTTTATTTTGAATTTGATCACTGGACACCAAGATGGATTGCTTTGACATCCCTTGCTAGAAACACTTAAAGTTGGCTCAAAAGAAATGTAAACCAAACTAAACTGAAACACAAACCTAGATGACATCAATTTGGATTTAAACCCTGTCGTTTAGGAAAAAATACTAAAAGAGGCTTAAAGTAAAAAAACAACACAACAAAAAAAAAGCTATTATGGGGATGCAGAATAAAATAATGTATTCTAAACAAAAATATAAAATCAACCAGACATTTAAAAATACCAAAAATAAAAAAAACAGGCCACCCCAGAAAAATTGACTAAATTTAAAAAACCCTATAACTGAAAACTAAACCCAAAATAAAGCTGAACTAAAACAAAGTAAAACTAACCAAACCGTGAATAAAACTAAACTAACAAATTAAACTGACTAAACCAAACTGAATAAAACAAATAAACCAAAATAACGACAAACCAAACGTGAATAAAACTAAACTAAACCAAAATAAAACTGAACTAAACCAAACCGTCAATAAAATAAACCACAATAAAGCTGAACAACCAAAGATAAAACTAAACACATAAACTGAACTAAACCAACCCGTGATAAACACCAAAATAAAACTGAACTAAACCAAACCGTGATAAATAACAATAAACTGAACAAACCAAACGTGAATAAACTAACACAATAATGAACTAAACAAACGTGAATAAAACTAAACACAATAAGCTGAACTAAACCAAACGGAAGAAACTAAACACATAACGAGCAAATAATGATATAAATAAAGTGGACAATTAATATAAACTTGAACCAAACCATGAATAAAACTAAACTGGGTAATTTAACTAAAACTAAACCAAACCAAAAACAAACCAATAAAAACCCAAAGGGTAAAAACAAACTAAACTAAATCATGAATAAAACTAAACCAAGTAAAACTGCACTAAACCAAGACCAAATTAAAACTAAATGGGGGAAAAATGCTTTACAAAAATAACTTGTTCCAAAACTTAAAGGAATAAATGAAAAATCAGTCATCCCTCAAAAAAAATGCAAAACAAAAACTAAATTTCCTCCCTTAAAAAAAAAAAACCTTTAAGAGACAAAGCCCCTAAACGATCATTTCAAAAAGATAGAACTTATTAGCAGGATGTCAAAGGGAGCAATCTTGGTGACACTGACAGTGATCAATCCTAGTGTTCTGGGATCGGAGGAACATCCTCTTTAAAGGTAATGACAGTGTTGGTAACTAGTTGTAAATCCTCTTTCCTTCCATAGTGAAGATTTTTTAATTAAATTTTTTTTAATTCCACTTTGTCTCACACCCGATTTTTCTGTGTGACATTTGGGCTGCTCTCCCCGGGGAGAGCACATCGTCACAATGCAGTGCCTACCCATTAAATTTTTTTTTATATACAGCCCAGAGCCACCCTGGGGACTCCTAACTCCCTGATTTTTCCTCAGGGATGGTGTCTAAACATGATGCTTGTGGCATGCTGGTTTTTTGTAATTTGGTCATCCGCTCCTACTGGCACTCAATGGCCTGCTCTTCCGAAAGGTGGAACGGAGTTTTAATGTGTGTGCAAGATGTTCTGCGTGTGTTCGCACACAGGGCCTTGGTTTATAGTTTCATCAAAAGGACTTAGAGGACCTGTAACTTTGTAACTTCTTCACACGCTTTTCAGCGTTTTGCAAATTGTCTTGGTTCTTTTTTTTTTATCCCTTATTCTGGGCACAGAAGTTCTAATGCTAGAGTTAAAGTTGTCATGCTGATCACATCTATAGCAGTTCTGCAGGAACTTTCTCCTGTACTCCCGCGAACTGTCTTCCCTTCATCAAGACCTAACTTGTAAGTACATGATAAATATAAAATATATATTATATATATATATATATATATATATATATATATATATATATATAATATTATATATATATATATATGTATAATTGAAAAAAATGTATATATATATATATATATAAGTATATTTCAGCTGACTGAAAAATATACTTTATAGTTCATTGTATGCGTGGTGTTTGGATCCTTGTCTTACAGTTCACTTGATATTTTAAAAAAAAAAAAAAAAGACTAAAATCAGTAAAATGTAAAGCTCAGTGGGCTTATTATGAGCGAGATGCTATGTATAAGTGTAACTTATTCTGAAATTCATCTATGAAAACCTGTTAAATGTCAGGATGACTTGAATTTTATATATGCAGAGTATATATATATATATTGCTTGCTTGTCTCTGACTTAGCAGCAACAGTAGAGAGAAGTAATTGCGTGAAAAGAAATGCCGCTTTGATAGTAATTCTTTAGCAGAAAAAATTCAAGGTCCATAATTTTGTTTTCAAAGTTTGCCATGAAAAATGTATTGATTTGCTGTGGCTTTTTCTTTGACTAAAGATTTTGTAAATTTTGCCCATAGCGGAGGTTTATACACGTTTGTAAGATAAGGGTCATAAAAATGAGTTGGCAGTCATGCATACTGCTTATATGTACTGGAATATAGTTGCAAGAACTATTTCAGGCTCTGATCCACATTGATTCTGTTTTTTAAATATTTTTAATAAAAAAAAAATAATAATGTGACAAGAACTTTGCTTTCACACCCTGATCCAACTTGATTCTGATTTAAAAAAAAAAAAAATGTTTTTAATAAAAAGTAACTAAATAAAAAATAGTGACAAGAACTTTGCTTTCACACCCTGATCCTTATTGATTCAATAAATTTAATATTTTAAATAATTTTGATAAAAAATAAATACAAGTAAAATTTGCTTTTAATACTGTGACTCAACTTGATTATAATTTATTTTTTTAAAATATTTGTTAATAAAAAAACTGACAAGAACTCTGCTTTCACACCCTGACCATCCTCGACTCTAGCTTACACATATTTATGTCTGGTTACCTGTTCCCCAAGATTCAGGAGGTCTCGCGAAAGCTGCCCCACAGGAACCCCACCTGCCTGCTGTGAAGAGGAGGAAGCTGGCACGGTTTGCTCAAGTCACGTCACAGCTGTCATGCAAAGATTACTCCCTACAGAATGTACAGTAACTAAATGGTGATCCCAAGGCCAGAGGTCAGTATTGTTCATGTGACTGATTGGCCCAGGCCACAAGCTTTGTTATAAAAAAAATGTTGTCAATATGAGCTGATTACCAAGGCCTCCAGTAAAATGTTATCAATATGAGCAGATTACCAAGGCCTCCAGTAAAATGTTATCAATATGAGCGCATTACCAAGGCCTCCAGTAAAATGTTATCTATATGAGCTGATTACCAAGGCCTCCAGTAAAATGTTATCTATATGAGCTGATTACCAAGGCCTCCAGTAAAATGTTATCAATATGAGCAGATTACCAAGGCCTCCAGTAAAATGTTATCAATATGAGCTGATTACCAAGGCCTCCAGTAAAATGTTGTGTTTTTGAATAAGTATGACATTATCTTCTTCATGACAAGTATCTAGACTAGTGTAACAGCCTTTGTCCTTCATTAAACTTAGAATAGGAAAACATTATCTGAAGCCTGAATACAGTTGTCAATATGGCAAGGATTTTTGCTCTGTGTGTGGTGTTAATTTATTTTAGAGAGGGGGGGGGGGGGGCATACCTGGTTTAAAATTCCAAGATTCATCAATGGTGAGATTTTGTGTATGCGACTGTTTGCCCACCATTCAGGTAGCTGCATTCATACTTAGATGTCGGAGCATTACAGACATTTGGTTTTTAAAGGAAATAGTTCAGCACTTTTTTTTTTTTAAACATGACAACACCCTTACGTTTTGTTTCTGAATTTTCAGATGTCATCACCATGGAACAACAGCGCATCATGAACACGCCCCTGTCAGCAGAGCTGTACACAGCAAGACTGGACTGGAGTTTCAGCCATTGAAGAGGAGGAGAAGTAGACCAAGGGAAAAAATGGGACTATCAAATTCCTTATTTCTTGTCATCGCTTAGGGATATTGAGAAATCAAGAAACAGAATCATAACTGAACAACATACATGCACCTTGTACAGTTCTAGATATTTGAACACAATACCACGCCAATGTCACAACGCTGTGGATGATTTGTCGGGCACTTAATGGCAGTGCACGACATTTTCGCTCGTATGACAGACAACAATAGCTGCTGTCTGAGTGTTTGAAGAAGAAAAACGCAATATTCAACAAAAAAAATTTTGTTCATGCATTTCCATTAAAATTTTTTTTTAAATTATGGTTTACATGTTATTTAAGATAGTTGAAATCATTTTGACAACATTGAGCACAGTCGTCTTATTTGTTGAAGCATTTGGATGTTTAGCCTAATATTTGTCACTTTTTTTTTTTTTTTTTTTTTTTTTTAATACAAGTTTCAACATTAGACAAATAAAAAAGGTAATGAAATTTGTCACCAATGTCACCAATATTGCATCTCTTGCAGTATTTTTCATTCCTTTGATTTCTTGGAGAGAACAGGCAGAATGGATTTATAAGTAAAGGTATGTAACACTAAAGCAATGCAGTATTCTGAACCCTGACAGAAGTATTCAGTTGTTATTGTTCTTAGAAGGCATGCATCAGGCATTAAGGCAGTTAGTTATTGCTTTGGACATGAAGCACAAATGAGAAAAATGTTTACTGTTTTTTTGTTGTTACCTGTGAAAACTGTAAAGCATATCCAGATAAGACAAAAGAGTCGCAACAAAAAGCAAAACAAACAACATAAAAAACAGGGAGGGGGGAATGGTGTTACAATCTCAGTGAAAAAGATACGATAAATGAAAAAAGAAATATGAAAAATAGTTGAAAAAAGCCTTCTTATTGATATGAAAAAAACAACCAAAAGATGAGTGCTTTACAATTTGCATAGAAAGGTGGCAAAGTCGTAAAACACAATCATGAAATGATTGCAAGGACAGAATGCCTGTTCAGGTGGCAAGCAGATTGAGAGATTTTTTTGGTTGTTGTTTGAGGTTTTATTGTTTGTATTAAAAAAAATGTTTAATGAAATATGCAGAATGGCTGGCATTGTTGGTACTGCCTATTAGTTGCTTTAAGGGAAAACGACAAGTGTTATATGCCATTGGCAAATTCAACTTTTGTATTGCCTGTCATCCCTTGAGGGATATGGAGGATTTTACATATCAATGTACAAAATCTTAACTGAACAACACACAAAATGATAATTATAATAAGACATGGAATTTATATTGCGCTATATCTTGCTAAAACAAATTAAAGTGACCATATAACTGGGTATTTGAACAATTACCATAGAACAAAAATTTGTCCGTTTCCAAATATGAAACTTTGAACAAAGTTTACATTTTTCTGATAATATCAGTCATTTTAATAACATTGTGTAGAGACATTATTTGAAGAAAAGTTATTCATACTTCAAAGTGTTTGGATGTTTAGCGTAATGTTTTGGTAAACATTTTTTATGAGTTTCGTTAAACATTGGACAAATAAAAATGTAATGAAATTCATCGCCAATATCATCACAATGGCAGTGGATAGTTGAGGGAATCAGTATCTGTTAAAACGGTTGATTATTCATTTTGAATGTAGTAGGTGATTCAAAGTGAATGTTCATTTTTCTTGGCGTGTCATATTTGGCTGATAGATTTTGAGCTTGAAGTGTATCTTGATTTTATGTGTGCAATGTAACTTTCATTGAATTTAGGATGGAAAAAAACTGAGGTTATATCAGAAGGTTTTTTTTTCCTTTCCTTTTTAAAAGGAATGAGATAAAATGTTTGAACAATACACCTGGCCTGGCAAGGCTTTGTATTTTTGTTTTATAAAAAAAAATATTAGAAAATAGGTAAATGTGTTCCATAGCTTATGCAGTTGTTGGGCAGCAAAGTGTCAGATTCCTCAAAAACAGAAATTGAAAAATAGGCAATTAAGTAGCCATTAAATTTGGCTACAGTAGGAAGTGTTCAAAATCTGAAAAAAAATGTTTGTTTGAAAATCTGGTCATGAGATACAGAACTGTTCCTGATAAATCTATACTCTGGCCGCCATTAGTTAACTCATTTTGCAAAATCTGAGAGAGCAGTTGGAGTGTAGTGAGAGTTTTTGTTAGGATTGGTAACCAGTCAGATTTGATGGTCATAGAGACTGGTTTGGTTTGTTGTTGTTTTTTTTTGGGGGGGGGGGGGGGGGGGGGGGGGAATTTCACATCAATATACATTCTTTTTGATTTTTTTCGTGAATAGAATTTTTTTTTTTAGTGAGATGGTATGTGTGTGTGTTTAAAGGGGGTAGTTTAAGGGGGGATTGGGCTGAGAGGGGCAAGAAAGGGATGTTGAGGAGGGGTACAGATGCACATTGAGAGCTGTGGGGATAGAAAAAAGAGGGGTAGCTGTTAGTTTTTTTTCACAGATGGTTTATTTTGAGCTCTTTATTTTTTAATGGATGCAAATTTTTAAAAAATGTTTCTAGGGCTAAAAACTTTTTGATAGCAAAGCTTGAAATTTGTGAACACTGAATTCATGCATAGCCTTAGCTGTTGCTAGGACAAAGGATTCTGATTTAAAGCTCCATACTATTGCGAGCTATGCACCATGATGTCTACAGCTGCATACCATTTGTCTGCCTGCTACTGTGTCCACATGCATTCTAACGTTGAGACCGACCAGGTGTGATGGTCAACCCTTACCCACTACTAACTGTTAACACTAACCCTGACACTAACCTCAACTCTTAACCCTGGCCCCACGTGTGGACACAACAGGCAGGTGGATGATGTGGTATATGCTGACACAATGGCTAAACATCTTGTGCATATGTCAAAACCATTTCCGCCTTCCGGAAGAGTAGGCCTTTGTAAGCCGGTGGGAATGGATAACAAAGTTTACAAAATGGGGACTCGAGTGATTTTTCCATTATCCTCAAAAAAATAGAACTTAAATGAATACATAAAATTAATTAAATGAATTAATAAAATAAAGCAACTTTTTTTCTTTGAGGTTGGCGGGAAAAGGGGTTCAGAATGAAGGGGGGTGGGGGATGGTTTTAGATGTTCTGGTATACAGGGATAATGACGGTGTAATAACTGAAGATAGGGGTAGGCAGTCAAGCTTTCTGATTGAGTTCTGTGGGGGGTTAGGGCATGGAGCATTTTAGAATTGATCTGAGTAGTAAAGGATCTTTGTTTAAGAGTGCAGCATGGAACGGTATTTACAAGTGGAGGGCATTTTAGAACAGTTTATTTTTAGAAGTAGGGGTGCTGGTTTTAGAATGTGTAACTTATTGAATCGACATTTCAGAAAGGTGCTAGGAGACAGGTGTTTAACAGAAAAAGGGGAGGGGGAGAAAGTATTATCAGGTCTTTGGGAATGTATGTGTGAAGGATGGACTTGTGCTGCCAATCTGTGGAATTTGACGTATCACCAGTGGAGGCTATATTATATTGTATTCCAAGTGCAAAAGTTGCCTACCCCTGTGTGTGTGTGGCTACCTTTTTAAAAAAATTTTTTTATAGCGGTTACAAAAATATCAATCTTAGGTTCTGGGTAAAATCTTTTAAACTACTTGATTCACAGTTATAATCAATATTGACTTTAAAAGGAAATTGCAATTATTTTAGAAAGGGTAAAGTATTGGAACATCACATTAAAAAGAAATTGCAGTGTTTTGATTTTTAGCATTTTCTGTACAAATCTTGAAAGTTCCATTTGAAAAGGCATTTTTGTTTACATTTTATTTTACGTTATTTTGGGGATAGGATAACTCAGTGGTCCTTTGCTGTCCCCAAGCAGATTAAGCAGCATTGAAATATGATTACCAAGTAGATAAGTGACTGGTAGTGGCTCTTGGCTTCAGTATAGTCCCCCAGTTCACCCAACAGTTACATGCCCTCTTTAGGGACAAGAAAGGTAAAGCAGTGAGGGAGAGATAGCTGCTGTCATTATGCTGGCCCCTAAAAAAGCCGAGGTCTCTGACATCTTGCTCTCCAACAACCACAGAGGTTATGGGAACACCTGTACCTTTTTTCTTTTTTTCTCTTTTACAAATTTTGGTTTAACAGAATCAACTCTGCCTTCCATTCTAAAATGTATATAAGATTTTACATGATCAGTGTTCATTACTGTATGATTTTTTGTCATAATTGCATTTGCCCAACATTTGTTCTGTGATGTCCATTTATGCTTTGAGCACTGGAAGTATGGAACTTAGCATGTGTTGTAAAATGTGAATGTAGCAAATGTGTGGAATAGTGTATGCTGGCACATCACTATTTATACCGTGCAGTACAAGTTTGGTTTTTTTAACATGTCTTCTTGCTTTTGCCTCTCATGAAACCTTTTGTATAAATAAGGAAAATGGATTAGCATGCATGTTTTTTTTTGTTTTCAGTTGGGTTTTTTTTTAGTGTTAAGTCATATTAACTGGTTGGTTAACAGTAAATATCTTTTTCATATTTAATCTTAAATTTTAGTCCACAGTTACCAGATAATAAAAACACAGCAAATTCAACCAAATGCTCTAAAAGGAAACCAAAAGGAAGGAAACGTGCGGGTGTTTTTTTTGTTTGCTTTTTTTTTTTGGGGGGGGGGGGGGGGGGTTGCTAAAAAATCCAACAATCACTTTGTTAATGATTTCTTGGGTTTTTTTTTTTCATGAACAAAAAGATTTGCAGTGTCTAATATGTAAATTGAAAGCGAAGCAGAAAAAAATTTGGATAACAAACTTTTTTTTTTAATGCTTTAAAAGAAATTTTTTAGTCAACCTTTTTCTTGAAATAAGAGTAGCTTTCATTGTCTATTCTACAATCTTCTTAAATGCCATTTTTTCTCTCTTTAACCCAGTGGTTGATCTCGGGGTAAATTGTTTTAATTTTGTTTTAGAGATGTATGAGATTGCTCCTTGCTTGCTATTTCTTGTTCTTTTTATAAATGAGTTCCTCTCTTATCTTACGTACTGTCTAGAGGTTAGTGCTAAACCCCAGTGTGAACTGCTGCCTGTGTTCTGCTGACATTCACCAGGGTTTATTGTTGCCCTTGTGTTTGCTTTGCTTTTACATGCGTTTCTAAATGTGTAAACGAGTGATTTTATTTACATCTGTCTGGGATTAGTTTTTGCTCTAGAGTTATAAAACTGTTTACAAGCAGAGTATGAAATACTTAGCTGAGTTAATGTTGTTTTTTATGGGTTTTTTCCCAATAACTTTGCTCATGTAGAGAAAAAAATGCCTTTCAGAAAAGAATGCCGGTGGACAGCTGTTAGTGTAGAGAAAGGAAAGCATTTGCCTTTTCCACTTTTCTATTGTTGATCAAGTCTTTTTATTTTGTGTTGAAATTGAAGGCTGATGTTGCTGTTATTTGACTTTTTTGATGTACTCATTTTAAATTACTGATGACAAAGTGAAGCAGTGTACTGCAGAACCTTTTTCCTTTTTAATAGTAGATGGTAGAGTTTGGGAATTGTCACTGCTGCTACCACTGTATAAATCTATAGATTATTCTCATTCAACATTTTACCTGTATTTGACATTTTTATTAGATTAGTATGATTCAATGTGTTTAAATCATAATCTTACATTATTTATAGATTAGTAGATTATTTTTCAACATGACCTGACATTTATAGAATATTCCATGAATCTGACAATTTATAGATTAGTAGATTATTATTTCAACATGAACCTGACATTTATAGATTAGTAGATTATTTTTCAACATGACCTGATTTATAGATCATGATTATTATTTCAACTAACTGACATTTTAGATGTATTATTCTTTCAACATAACCTGACATTTATAGATTAGCAGATTATTATTTCAACATAACCTGACATTTATAGATTATTATTCCAACAGCCTGACATTATTTATAGATTATTATTCCAACATAACCTGCCATCGTATTTTTATATTATCATTCCAACAGCCTGATATTATTTATAGATTATTATTCCAACAGCCTGATATTATTTATAGATTATTATTCCAACATAGCCTGACATCAGTATTTTTATATTGTGTTCGAACATAGGCTGACATTATTTATAGATTATTATTCCAACATAACCTGCATTCAGGATTTTTATATTATCATTCCAACAGCCTGACATTATTTATAGATTATTATTCCAAAATAGCCTGCCATCATTTTTATGTTATTAATCCAACAGCCTGACATTATTTATAGATTATTATTCCAACAGCCTGACATTATTGTTATATTATTATTTCAACAGCCTGACATTACTTATAGATTATTATTCCAACATACTTCATTATTTTTAATGACTTTATGGTCTTGCTCGTGAAGCATTTGCCTGTCTTGGGCTGATCTAATTTTTCAGCTGCAGGGTCATGTGTTGTGTGGTTTCTCTTCCACCATTAGTTTGTTCAATTTCACTTTTTCTTCTTCTGCATAAACAGCAAACATAATAATAACGTTAAGTGTGACCCACCAAAACTTTCTCAAGCGCTTATTGGCAGGCAGCACAATGTATTTTTGTTCACATAACAGACAATAGTTGCTGTCTGATCATAAGATGAACAAATTTCCCATTGTTTTCTTCCAAATACATCATCTCCTTTTCTTGAATGAAGGACATGATGCTTCACTTTTTAATGTACATGTTCAATAATGATGTTGTTGTTGTTGTTGATTTTGATGCTTTCACATTTACTACGAAGTAATGTACATGTTCAGTAATTTTTTTTATTTATTTTTTTTTTTGCATTTGATGCTTTAACATTTATTTATTTTAAAAATATTTTTTAGTGCAACATTTTACCTGTACAACACGACATTCACACACATATGAACATTAAAGCCATGAGACATTCAGCAATTGGTGATCATTGATACATATGAACAGACTTTGCAATATAGATGGTTATCAAAGCAATGAAACGTACGTAGTTGCTTTAACATTTATTATGCACATATAATCTACATGTTCACTATTTTTTTTTCTTTTCTGCATTTCATGCTTTAACATTTATTATGCAGATGTAATCTACATGTTCAGTATTTTTTTTTTTTTTTTTTTTTTTGCATTTGATACTTCAACATTTATTATGGAAATGTAATCTACATGTTCAGTATATATATATATTTTTTTGGCATTTGATGCTTTAACATTTATTTTTAAGATATTTTTTAATGCAATATTTTACATATATAACACGACATTCACACACATATGAACATGAAAGCCATGAGACATTCAAAAATCAGTGATCATTGATACATATGAACAGACTTTGCAATATAGATGGTTATCAAAGCAATGAAACGTACTCTAGTTGCTTTAACATTTATTATGGAGATGTAATCTACATGTTCAGTATTTTTTAAAAAATTTAATTTATTTTTTGATCATTATTATTATTTTTTTTTGCATTTGATTCTTCAACATTTAGTATGGAGATGTAATCTACATATTTTAACATTAATTATGGAGATGTAATCTACATGTTCAGTATTTTTTTCTGCATTTGATGTTTTCACATTTATTATTGAGATGTAATCTACTTATTCAGTTTTTTTTTTGCATTTGATGTTTTCACATTTATTTTGGAGATGCAATCTACATGTTCAGTATTTTTTTTTAGCATTTGATATTTTTACATTTATTATAGAGATGTAATCTACTTGTACAGTAAAAAATCTTTTCTGCATTTGATGTTTCCACATTTATTATGGAGATGTAATCTACTTACTCAGTTTTTTTTTTATTTTTTGCACTTGATGCTTCAACATATGTTATGGAGATACAATCTACATGTTCAGTATTAAAAAAACATTTTTTTGCATTTGATGCTTTAACATTTATTTTAAAAATATTTTTTGATGCAACATTTTACATGTATAACACGACATTCACACACACATGAACTTTAAAGCCATGAGACATTCAACAATCAGTGATCATTGATACATATGAACAGACTTTGCAATATAGATGGTTATCAAAGCAATGAAAAATACTCTAGTTGCTTTAACATTTAATATGGAGATGTTCATGTTCAGTAATTTTTTTTTTCTGCATTTGAATCTTTAACATTTATTATGGAGATGTAATCTACATGTTCATTATTATTATTATTTTTTTGCATTTGATGTTTTAACATTTATGGAGATGTAATCTACTTGTTCAGTAATTTTTTTTTTCTGCATTTGATCTTTTAACATTTATAATGGAGATTTGATCTACATGTTCAATATTTTTTCTTTGGCATTTGATGCTTTAACGTTTATTTTTTAGATATTTTTTAATGCAACATTTTACATATATAACGCACACATTCACACACACATGAACATTAAAGCCATGAGACATTCAACAATCAGTGATCATTGATACCTATGAACAGACTTTGCAATATAGATGGTTATCAAAGCAATGAAAAAAACTCGAGTTGCTTTAACATTTAGTATGGAGATATGATCTATATGTTCAGTATTTTTTTTTCTGCATTTGAAATTTTCACATTTATTATGAAGATGTAATCTATGTGTTCAGTATTTACTTTTTTGCATTTCATGCTTTAACATTTATTATGGATATGTGATCTTCATGTTAAGTTTTTTTCCCCAGTATTTGATGCTTTAATATTTATTATGGAGATGTAATCTACATGTTCAGTAAAAAAAAAATTCTACATTTGATGTTTTCCCATTTATTATGGAGATGTAATCTACTTATTCAGTAATTTTTTGTTATTGCAATTGATGCTTTAACATATATGTATATATATATATATATACATTTATTATGGAGATGTAATCTACATGTTCAGTTTTATTTTTCTGCATTTGATGTTTTCACATTTATTATGGAGATGTAATCTACTTATTCAGGGTTTTTTAGGGGTTTTTTTTGCATTCGTTTTAACATTTATTATGGAGATGTAATCGACATGTTCAAAAACTTTTTTTTTTTTTTTTTTTTTGCATTTGATTAACATGTATTATGGAGATGTAATCTACATGTTCAGTAATTTTTTTTTTTTTTTTTTGCATTTGATGCTTTAACATTTATTTATTTTTTAAATATTTTTTGATGCAACATTTTACATATATAACACAACATTCACACACACAACATTAAAGCCATGAGAGATTCAACAATCAGTGATCATTGATACATATGAACAGACTTTGCAATATAGATGGTTATCAAAGCAATGAAAAATACTCTAGTTGCTTTAACATTTATTATGGAGATGTAATCTACATGTTCAGTATTTTTTTCTGCATTTTGGATGCTTTAGCATTTATTATGGAGATGTGACATGTTCAGTATATATATATATTTTTTTTTTTGGTATTTGATTTTTTAGCATTTATTTATTTATAAAAAAATTTTTAATGCAACATTTTACATATATAACACGACATGCACACACACATGAACATTAAAGCCATGAGACATTCAACAGTCAGTGATTATTTATGCATATGAACAGACTTTGCAATACAGATGGTTATCAAAGCAATGAAAAATACTCTAGTTGCTTTCACATTGATTATGGAGATGTAATCTACTTGTTCAGTATATATATATATTTTTTTTTTCATTTGATGCTTTAACATATATTTTACAAATGTTTTTTAATACAACATTTTACCTATACAACACGACATTCACACACATGAACATTAAAGCCATGAGACATTCAACAATCAGTGATCATTGATACATATGAACAGACTTTGCAATATAGATGGTTTTCAAAGCAATGAAAAATACTCTAGTTGCTTTAACATTTATTATGGAGATGTAATCTACATGTTCAGTATTTTTTTTTTGCATTTGATGTTTTCACATTTATTATAGAGATGTAATCTACTTGTACAGGAAAAAATCTTTTCTGCATTTGATGTTTCCACATTTATTCTGGAGATGTAATCTACTTACTCAGTTTTTTGTTTTTTTTGCATTTGATGCTTTAACATTTATTATGGAAATGTAATCTACATGTTCAGTATTAAAATTTTTTTTTTTTGCATTTAATGCTTTAGCATTTATTATGGAGATGCAATCTACATGTTAAGTATTATTTCTTTTTTTTTGCATTTGATGCTTTAACATTTATTTATTTTAAAAATATTTTTTAATGCAACATTTTACCTATACAACACGACATTCACACACAAATGAACATTAAAGCCATGAGACATTCAACAATCAGTGATCATTGATACATATGAACAGACTTTGCAATATAGATGGTTATCAAAGCAATGAAAAATACTCTAGTTGCTTTAACATTTATCATGGAGATGTAATCTACATGTACAGTAATTTTTTTTTCTGCATTTGAATCTTTAACATTTATTATGGAGATGTAATCTACATGTTCATTATTATTATTTTTTGCATTTGATGTTTTAACATTTATGGAGATGTAATCTACTTGTTCAGTAAATTATTTTTTCTGCATTTGATGTTTTAACATTTATTATGGAGATGTGAGAAGTTCAGTATTTTTTCTTTGGCATTTGATGCTTTATTTTTTTAGATATTTTTTAATGCAACATTTTACATATATAACACACACATTCACACACACACATGAACATTAAAGCCATGAGGCATTCAACAATCAGTGATCATTGATACCTATGAACAGACTTTGCAATATAGATGGTTATGAAAGCAATGAAACGTACTCTAGTTGCTTTAACATTTATCATGGAGATGTAATCTATATGCTCAGTGATTTTATTTTTGCATTTGATAAGCATGTTTATCATGGAGATGTAATCTACATATTCGGTAATTATTTTTTCATTTAATGCTTTAACATCTATTTATTTTACAAATATTTTTTAATGCAACATTTTACCTATACAACACGACATTCACACACACATGAACATTAAAGCCATGAGACATTCAACAATCAGTGATCATTGATACATATGAACAGACTTTGCAATATAGATGGTTATCAAAGCAATGAAAAATACTCTAGTTGCTTTAACATTTAGTATGAAGATATGATCTATATGTTCAGTATTTTTTTTTCTGCATTTGAAATTTTCACATTTATTATGAAGATGTAATCTATGTGTTCAGTATTTACTTTTTTGCATTTCATGCTTTAACATTTATTATGGATATGTGATCTTCATGTTAAGTTTTTTTCCCCCAGTATTTGATGCTTTAATATTTATTATGGAGATGTAATCTACATGTTCAGTTAAAAAAAAAATTCTGCATTTGATGTTTTCCCATTTATTATGGAGATGTAATCTACTTATTCAGTAAATTGTTGTTATTGCAATTGATGCTTTGACATTTATTATGGAGATGTACTGTACTTGTACAGTAATTTTTATTTTTGTGCATTTGATGTTTTCACATATATTATGGAGATGTAATCTACTTATTCAGGGGGTTTTTTGTGTTTTTTTTGCATTTGTTTTAACATTTATTATGGAGATGTAATCGACATGTTCACTAATTTTTTATTTTATTTTATTTTTTGCATTTAACATTTCTAATGGAGATGTAGTCTACATGTTCAGTATTTTTTTTTTTTTTTTTTGGCATTTGATGCTTTAACATTTATTTATTTTTTTAATATTTTTTTGATGCAACATTTTACATATATAACACAACATTCACACACACATGAACATTAAAGCCATGAGGCATTCAACAATCAGTGATCATTGATACATATGAACAGACTTTGCAATATAGATGGTTTTCAAAGCAATAAAAATACTCTAGTTGCTTTAACATTTATTATGGAGATGTAATCTACATGTTCAGTAATTTTTTTCTCTGTATTTGATGCTTTAACATATATTATGGAGATGTAATTTACATGCTCAGTAATGTTGTTTCTGCATTTGATGTTTTAACATTTATTATGGAGATGTAATCTACTTGATCAGTTTTATTTTCTGCATTTGATGCTTTAATATTATTATGGAGATGTAATCTACATGTTCAATATTTTTTTCTTCTGTATTTGATGTTTCAACATTTTTTATGGAGATGTATTCTACATGTTCAGTAATTTTTTTTGCATTTGATGCTTTAACATGTAGATTACATCTCCATAAGAAATGTGAGAACGTCAAATGCAGAGAAAAATAGCTTTGCACAACTCCCCCTTTTTAGAATTTACAAGCTGATGTTTTTCACTTAGTCATTTATTATTATTTTTTTTAATTTTATATCAAGGATAATGGAATAAGCATTCATGTTTTTTATGTCCAGTACCCAAGTGTATGCAGTTTCATAAATCTTGTCATCTGTTCCCACTGGCACACAATGGCCTACTCTTAGGAAAAGCGGAACAGGATTTAACGTGTGCGCAAGATTTCTGCATGCGTTCGCACACAGGTCATCAGTTTATAGTCTCATCCGAAGGACATGTAGGGGGAGTGGATTCAGCACTAACGTGAACTCCAGGGAAAAATCCCCTTGAACGGGAATCGAACCCGAGTCGTTGAATTGTGAGCGCAATGTTCTGACCACTAGGCTATCCCGTCCCCAAGGTGTCTGTACTTTCTGGCTGTAAAGATAACATGGCTAGACTTACGAAGCTTCTTGCTACTTATTTTTTTATATATTTTTTTTATCAAAGCATGTTGGAATGAAGATGCCATTTTGGTCTAAGATATTTCAATTGATAGTATGAGAATTCAAAAGCGAACAAAAGTTGGTTGGTAATTGTCAGAGCATTGGGAAAAGCCTACCTCCCCCTTCAGCCAAAAAAATGACAGGAGTTAGGGTTGGGTAGCTGGCTCACACCTGAAATAAAACAAAATGAACAGAACTTTGTGAAATCTTGATTTGTAGAAATGAAAATGAGCACAAAAATAAAATGCAACCAAGATCCTTGTTGAGAGTTCCATTATGAATGACTGTGTTTACAAGTGTAGAGTATGTGCACATCTCGAATGCATATACACACCTTTTATCTGTGCTTCTCTCTCTCTCTCTCTCTCTCTCTCTCTCTCTCTCTCTCTCTCTCTCTCTCTCTCTCTCTCTCTCTCTCTCTCTCTCTCTCCAAAAGTCGAGTCGAGTCAAAAACACTTTAATCATCCCTGAAGGGCAATTACAATACTGACAGGCATATTGATACAAATCATAATCAAACACACAAAATAGCTACATTTCAAATTTGTTCAGACATTATATGATAACTTCAAATAAAAATGTCACAAACACTCGCACTACGCACACGCGCACAACACACACACCAATATTTAGATACAATGTTCTTAAAAAAAAACATTGACTAGAAAAGACCTGATCACCATTATTTACGCATTGTACGCGCGTTTGCACACGCACATACATGCATGCACACACACACACACACATAATGATACACACGCTCTCCCCTCTCCCCACACCATCCACATCCACTCACTCCCCCCCCCCCCCCCCACACACACAAGGTCCCCCCCCCCTACACATACACACCATCCACATCCACCCGCCCCCGCCCCCCCCCCTACACACACACACACACACACACACACACGAACACACACACAGTGACACATTTACACACACACGAACACTCCCCCCCCCCCCAACACACACACACAGGCTCACCAATAAATGCAGTGTTTTTAAAACTATTGGTAGAAAAACATACGAATTTACAAGCAGTTAAAAAAAATCAATAAAGCCAAAAATAAGACATACTTATTTTATGGGTACATAAGCATGTATGTGCACACCTGTATGCATTGGCTACATACATGACAGTGGCAGTCAGGTAAGTAATTCAGAGAAGTTCACACACACACACACACACACACACACACACACACACACACACCTTCAATAAGACTTTAAACCGAGGCCCCGTGTGCGAACGCACGCAGAACATCTTGCGCACACGTTAAATCCTGTTCCGCTTTTCGTAAGAGTAGGCCATCGTGTGCCGGTGGGAACAGATGATAGTTACAAAACTGCATACACACGGGGACTGGATGTAAAAGAGCACAAGAGTGCTTATTCCATTATTCTCGAAATAAAAGAAAAAAATAGAAAGAAACACACGCACATAGCCTACACACACACACACACACACACACACACACACACGGGACATTGCCTCGCAATGTGACGACCAGGGTTCCAATCCCGTTCAAGAGGATTTTTCCTCTCGAGTGGGCCTTAGCATCAGAGCTGACTCCACTCTCCCCAAAAGTCCTTCAAATGAGATTATAAACCGAGGCCCCGTGTGCGAACGCATGCAGAACATCTTGGGCACACGTTAAAACCCGTACTGCTCTTTAGAGAATGGGCTAGTGTGTGCTAGTGCGAACGGATGACATAATTGACAAAACTGCATTCACACAGGCACTGGATGGAAAAATAAAAAAATAAAGCACGTGCGTGCTTATTCCATTATCCTCGAAATAAAAGAATTATAAAAAAAAATAATAATAATAATAACACACGCCCGTGCGCGCGCATTCACAATTAGCAGCACATTGATTTTAGGGGGGGGGGGGGGGGGGGGGGGGGGGGGGGGGATAGCCTAGTGGTCAGAACATTGCGCTCGCAATTTGACGACCTGGGTTCTATTCCCGGTCGAGAGGATTTTTCTCCTGGGTTAACATCAGTGCTGACTCCACTCTCCCGAAGGTCCTTCGGAAGAGACTACAAACCGAGGCCCCGTGTGCGCAAGCACACAGAACAACTTGCGCACACGTTAAATCCTGTTCCGCTTTTCATAAGAGTAGGCCATAGTGTGCCAGTGGGAACAGATGACATTTACAAAACTTCATACACACGAGACTGGATTAAAAAAGCACAAGAGTGCTTATTCCATTATCCTCGATATAAAAGAATAAACAAATAAATAGATAAATAAATAGGGTAAGACATTTTGTTAAGAGTTACGTTTTCTTAGATATGCCGGGAAGAGTTAGTTCGCTTATCGTTGACATTTTGTTAAGAGTTACGTTTTCTTAGATATGCCGGGAAGAGTTAGTTCCCTTATTGTTGTTCGTAACGCATACTAAATGATTGCATTTTTCTGAAGGTGTTTTTTTGTTGTTGTTGTTTTTGGGTTGTTGTTTTTTCCCCATAAACCTGTTTATGTCTTGTTTAGTTATTGGCTCATTTTCCAATCATTAATGTAATTTTTGTTGTTGCTCTCTTTTTGAAAAAAGCAAATCGATGCTTACTCAATGTACCATCTGGAAATAAAAATTGATTGATTGATGATATCACACTCCCAAAAGTCTTCGATGAGACAGTAAACCGAGGCCCTGTGTGCGAATGCATGCAGAACATCTTGTGCACACGTTAAATCATGTTCCGCTTTTTGTAAGATTATGCCATTGGGTGCCGGTGGGAACAGATGACAAGACTGACAAAACTGCAAACACACGGGGACTGGATGAAAAAAAAGAAGCACATGAGTGCTTATTCCATTATCCTCGATAAAAAAAAAAAAAATCAATCGCTCAGAGCCTGCATACCTCCCGAAAGTACAGGAATAATTCACCATCCCCTCACGCTGCGTCAACCCTGACAGTGTCTACCCATGTCTAATTCATTAACATTATTTTTGTCCTTGTGTCCTGGTGTTTTGCTCTCCTCTTTATACCCCTCATTCGTTTATTCATAATTGTTATGTCTGCTTTTTGTTTCTCTATTGCTCAAAAGAGTTCATGGGAATAACAGAACTATTGTGAATTGTTGGCTCATCTCTCCTTCCATACGTGGCTTCACTTTTGTTGTTTTCCTTCTTTTCCTCTGTAACCTGTATACTACCCGAAAGCTAGGGGGGGGGGGGGGGGGGGGGGACGGATAGCTCAGTGGTTAGAACATTGCGCTAGCAATTTGACGACCCGGGTTCGAGTCCGGTCGAGGAGATTTTTCTCCTGGATTAATATCAGTGCTGACTCCACTCTCCCCCAAAGTCCTTCGGATGAGACTTTAAACCGAGGCCCCGTGTGCGAACGCACGCAGAACATCTTGCGCACACGTTAAATCCTGTTCCACTTTTCGTAAGAGTAGACCATCGTGTGCCGGTGGGAACAGATGACATTTACAAAAACGATACACAAGGGGACTGGATGTAAAAAAAGCACAAGAGTGCTTATTCCATTATCCTCGATATAAAAGAATAAATAAATAAATAAATAAATAAATAAATAAATAAATAAATAGGAACCTGCCATATAAATCATAGGTGCATCAACCCTTACAGCGTATGACCATGTCTTACTAATTGATCTTTATTATTACTGTTTTTGTGCGTTTACGTTTTGCTCTTTCCTCTTGATAGCATCATTTATTCTTAGATGTGTCCACCTTTTGTTTCTCTGTAGCTCAGAGGAGTCAACAGAAATAAAACATTGTGATAATGGGAACTGGCTTTCCGTCAGGTAGAAGGGACACAACTCTGTATGGCTATGTATTTTTCTAGTAGAGAGCAGTTACCTCCCGTAGACCGTTGACGGCATCGTAATTTTTTTTTTTGTATTTTATTTATTCTTTTATACCGAGGATTTTTATTTTTATTTTTATCTTTTTCATAAGGATAATGGAACAAGCACTCTTGTGAGCTTTTTTTTTTTAATTTACATCCAGTCCCCGTGTGTATGCAGTTTTGTAAATGTCATCTGTTCCCACCGGCACACGATGGCCTACTCTTACGAAAAGCGGAACTTTACGTTTGCGCAAGATATTCTGCATGCGTTCACACACAGGGCCTCGGTTTGTAGTCTCATGCGAAGAACTTTTGGGGAGAGTGGAGTCAGCACTGATGTTAACTCCAGGAGAAAAATCCCTCAAACGGAATCGAACCCGGGTCGTCTAATTGAGAGCGCAATGTTCTGACCACTAGGCTGTCCCGTCCCCGTTCTTAAATGATTGTATTATTCTGAATGCTTTGATTATGTTTTTTGTTCCTTTTTCATATAGCCTGATTCATGATGTTGATGCCTTAACCAGTTATTGACCCATTTTCCTATCAGGTATGCAACTTTTTGTTGTTCCTCTCTCTGTTACCGCTTAGATACCTGCAGGCCCTACACTTCCAGAGAGTACATGAGTAATTTTGCCATCTATGTAGGGGACATTTAGATAGATAGATAAATAGTAGATAGATAGATAGATAGATAGATAGATAGATAGATAGATAGATAGATAGATAGATGGATAGATAGATGGATAATAGATAGAGAGATAGAGAGATAGAGAGATAGAGAGATAGATAGATAGATGATGGATAGATGGATAGATAGATAGGTAGGTAGTAGATAGATAGATAGATAGATAGATAGATAGGTAGATAGGTAGATAGGTAGGTAGATAGATAGATAGATAGATAGATAGATAGATAGATAGATAGATAGATAGATAGATAGATAGATAGATAGATAGATAGATAGATAGATAGATAGCTGGAAACGTTCAAAGTTTCAAGTACTTAGGAGCCGTTGTATCAGACAAGGGGTGCAAGCAGAGGTAGTGTGCAGGATTGCACAGACAATAAGAGCACTGTCAAAACTGAACATCATCTGGAAAGATAAAAAAAATATTTCACTCAACTCCAACTCAACTGCAGTTAAGAAACAATTTATCCCAAAATATTATCATAAAAATCCAAACGTTATCAAGTTCCATGAACTGTTTAGCTCTAGAGGAAATCTTTGCTTATTAAAGTTACACAGTTTCTGAAAGAAATAATGAAAAAACACTAATTTGATATTTCTTCATAAATGATACTAGTGCATGTACTGTGGATACTCTTTCTTTTTTCTTTTTTATGCCATCCATTGTGTTAGGATTTTTGTTGTGAGTATTTTTCACACGCCCATATCTGCAAACATTGGTTTTGTTAAATTTCATGTACCCCTTGGGGTTTTTCTGAAATAAAATTTTGAATTGAATTGAATTGACTAATGCGCTCCCCTGTCATATCCATACTCCTGTATGCCTGTGAATCATGGACCCTGACTACTGATTTAGAGAGATGAGTACAGGCGGTAGAGATGAGATGCTTCCGGAGATTCCTTGGCATCTCCTACAGAGACCACATAAGCAACGAAGACGTGCATAACAGAATCCAGCAAACCATTGGTCCCTACGAAAACCTTCTATCAATCGTAAAGAAGCATAAACTTAATGGTATGGGCATGTAACAAGATCAAAAGGACTAGCAAAAACAATATTGCAAGGCACTGTCGAAAGAGGAAGAAAAAGAAGCAGACCGAGGAAGAGATGGGAGGAAAACATCAGCGAATGGACAGGCCTAAAACTCAACAAAACTTTGAGAAAGGTGGAACAGAGAGTGGAATGGAGGGAACTGGTTGTCAAGTCTTCATGGGTGCCCCTTTGGTCGCTAGACTAAGGGATAGATAGAATAGATAGGGTGCATCAGCCATGACGGTGTATAACCGTGTCTATTTCATTTTCATTATTATTGTCTTTTGTGTACTTTTGTTTTGCTCTTCCTCTTTATACCCTCATTCATTTATTGCTACGCATGCTTTTTTTCCTCAAAAGCTCAAAAAAGATATTAATGGGAATAAACTATTGTGAATTGTTTCTTCAAACGAGGTTTCAATTTTTCTTTCCTCTTTCTTTTCTTTAAAAAAAAGCTCTGTTCAAATTCATATGAATCAAACAAAACATGCAAATAAAATGCTGTGAAACTGGAATCAGCAAAAAGGTGAAATTTCTTTAGAGTGCAGGGTTTTTCATTCTGCAAGACTTGTTCAGTTTTATCACTTTAATTTATCAATGATGATGATGACTATCATTATGATTATGATCATCATCATCATCATCATCATCATCATCATCATCATCATCATCATAGACCTCACGGACTGGCTAGATAGAAAGGGAAGGCAAAATGTCTAGCTCACTGGTTTCAGGGCAAAACAACAATAATTACATTTTTCTTTTCATACAAAAAAATCTTAACATTTCGATTTAAATCATAAACAAAACTGTACAGTGTTTTATTATCTCTAAGGGTTTATCTTTTCAAGAAAATAAGCAAGAATCTGAAGATCGTGTTTTTTAAATTTTTTTATTTTAGAACATGAGCAATGATCTCGATGTTTATGGCATTCAGACTACAAAATGAAGCTTACAAGATGTACAGTCTGTCTGTCTGTCTGTCTGTCTGTCTGTTTCTCTCTGTCTGTATGTCTGTCTGTCTTTTTTTTTTTGCTTTTGGGGTGTTTTTTGTTTTGTTTTGGTTTAGGGTTTTTATTGGTTTTTTTTTGTTTTTGTTGTTGTTGGGGTGGTTTTTTTTTGCTAGATAGATGGCGTGATGAAAAAAAAGCAAATTCATTGCTTACTCAATGTACCATCTGGAAATAAAATTTTGATTTGATTTGATTTGATTTGATTTGATTTGATTTGATTTGATCTGTCTGTCTGTCTGTCTGTCTGTCTGTCTGTCTGTCTGTCTCTCTTCTCTCTCTCTCATCTCTCTCTCTCTCTCTCTCTCACTCTCTCTCTGAGTACAGACTTGATCTCTCACACCCAGCTGGTCAGTCTGTTGACCCATGCCTGCAAGGACTTTGGACTGACGGTCAGCATTGAACAGACCGCTGTCTTGGGTCAGGATGTTTCCATACCACTGTCTGTCTGTATACCTACCACTATCTATCTGTATCCCTACCACTGTCTATCTGTATCTGTACCTCTACTATCTCTTTTACATCACTGTCTGTCTGTTTCCCTACCCCTGTCTGTCTGTATCAATGACCAATTGCCAGGACACACTGACCATTTCACCTTGCTGGGCTCCACCATCACCTGTCACCTGTCCTTACAAGGTGATCACTACAGCCATTGCCACAGCTGCTGCACTGAGGTCAACACTGGGCAGGAAAGTAAGGGACTAATGCAGCAGCCTCCCCCCCAACACCCAACTTAACTCCAGGTGTTCCCAGCCTGTGTTCTCAGCACTCTGCTGTAGGGCATGCAGCCAAGCCTGACCTGATGCTCATCTCTATAGCTCTTCTGTCTCTGTTCACATTTATTAAATTTGCTGGTGTTTCTTGAGTGTTTCATTTCTCTTCCACAATTGATATATATATATATATATATATATATATATATATATATATATATATATATATTATATATATATATATATATATAATAAAAATTGTCCCTACAATGGCTACTCAATATGCAATTCTAAAACAAAGAAAAAAAGAATCAATGTAATTCATTTGAAGTGTTGCATTGTTCTCATTCATTATCTTACTATCATTGTACTTCCCATGCTGAACACTTGTTTTTAACTTCCTGTTCCCACTGATATTTTGGGAGGCAAATACCCTTTAGTGTGTTCTCCTATTTGTTTGTCATTCCCATACCCCAAAAGTGCGCACCCGCGCGCGCGTGTGTGTGTGCACGCGCACGGTTGTTCCCTCACCCATTTGTGTGTAGGTGTGTACACAAAAGTGTGTACCTTCACTGAATAGCATGGCTGCTTCATCCGCAGTCAGTTTCCATCATCGATCTGTTCTCTGTTGATCCGAGAACACGATGATCGATATTTCTGTTCTAAAACCCCGTTCCTAATCCCCTGCACTTTTTTTACAAAAAAAAAGAAAAAAAAAAAGATGGACGACACGGCCTCACAATCCAAACCTGGTACTCCAAGCTGCCTCCCTCTCGCCCTCCTTTCCCCGCCCGCACTTCAGTGCGCATGTCTTTGTGCATAAATTTCCCCCTTTCCACCAATGGGATTTCTCCATGTCGATAACCTCAGCTTCCGTTGTGAGCGTTGCAGGCGCGGCTGGCTGTTATTTAGTTGACAGTGATCAATTTCAGCTGTTGTTTTCTTCATATACGCCTTTCGGCCCACATGAAAAGAAACCTAGCCGGGACACAGAGAGAGAGAGAGGAGAGAGAGAGAGAGAGAGAGAGAGAGAGAGAGAGAACGTGCCCGGATCGAAGGGAAAGCGGATACGCTCACGAGCAGATGTTGTGAGATCTCAATAAGTCCAGCTGCTGAATTAAGAAATGAAGAGGAGAGAGAGAGAGAGAGAGAGAGAGAGAGAGAGAGAGAGAGAGAGCTGGCGACGCCTGATTGAATGAGAGAAAGACAGAGAGGGTGAGGAGTGGGGGGGAGAAGGTAGGGGGGTAACGTAGGATATGAATCATGTCATTATTGTTATTGTGGTGGGTGGTGGTGGTGATGGTGGCGGAGGGGGGGTGGAGGTGGGGCATTGACTTATTTGAAGACCAGGAGCAGCTTGAGATGCTGACGTAAACAGCTGGTGCTGGGGGGGGGGGGGGGGGGGGGGGTAGGTAGAGTGGGCAGGGGCGGGGTAGCTCAGTGATCAAGCTAAGTTAAGCAGCATCAGCTGGTTACCATGTGGGTGACTGTTTGCGCTCCTTGGTTTCAGTACAGTCCCCAGTTCACCCAGCTGTCAATGGGTACCTGCCCTCTTTAGGGTCAGGGAAGGTAAAGCAGCAAGGGAGAGGAGATGGGTACCGCCCTCAACATGCTGGCCCCTAGAGAAGCTGAGGTCTCTGATGCCTTGCTCTCCTACGACCGCATAGGTTTTGGGACACCTTTACCTTTACCTTAGGTATGGTTGATTGGTTTGGTTGGTTGGCTGGTTGGTTGGTTGGTCGTTTGGTTTAAATGGTTGGTTGGTTGGTTGGGTCTTTTTGTTTTGTTTTTGACTAGGGCAAAGGTGTTATGTTAGTTTTGTTTGTTTGCTCCTTGTAATGTTTTATTGTCTTTGATAGGTATGCTTGGTTTATTTGTTTATTTATTCAAAACACTAATCTGGCCTGTAGTGATGGATGGGTCAGGATCCTGGACACTAGGGAAATTGGAAAGAGACAAAATAAACGATGCCAAAATGGGGTTACAGGCGACTTCTCAGAGTCCAGTGGTCAGACAGAAGAAAAAATGAAAGCATTCTTGATGAACTCTTAGTGCAAAGACAGACGTTGGCTGAAATAAGCGCAGACTGAGATCCATTGGTCATGCAAACAGAAACACACAGACAAATCTGATGACAACAGTTCTCCAAGGTAAGGTTGAGGGCAGATGGAAAAGAAGCAGACCATCAACATTCTACATTGCCAACATCTCTGAGGTCAGTGGTCTGGGAGGGCTACAGGAGATGGTAGAACTCAGCAGAGACAGAGAGAGATGGTGAACCCTGGCGGCATTGCATAGAGCTCAGCAGAGACAGAGACAGATGGTGAACCCTGGCGGCATTGCATAGAGCTCAGCAGAGACAGAGACAGATGGTGAACCCTGGCGGCATTGCATAGAGCTCAGCAGAGACAGAGACAGATGGTGAACCCTGGCGGCATTGCATAGAGCTCAGCAGAGACAGAGACAGATGGTGAAC
>CM060332.1:1253828-1268828 GCA_030674155.1 Stramonita haemastoma
CTTTATCTTTTCGTAACTATATTTCCCAAGTTTTCCCATGATGGGACTGTTGGGTGTGCCACCATTCTGTCCCGCCATTAAGTTAAAGTTAAAGTTAAAGTCTGTCCCGAGCCTAAGGCTCATCAGGCCGGTGCTTATCCTGGTTTCTGTGGCATTAAGCGACTGAGAGTCATAGACTCCCCCCTGGCGGAGGTATTACCGCCATTAAGGTAGCCGCATTCTTTCTTCGGGGACACGGTTGGGAACTGAACCTGCCCACTTTGCTAGGACAGTCGGGAAGCACCTGCCTGCTTTTCCCGATTTTCAACTGTCGTGGGTTCTTCTGTCCTGCACAAGTCCGTGAGCACACAGGCCTGACTGGTTTAACATCCCCCCCGAAAGACTTGACATTCAGATCGATTTTCCCGTCAAACTGGAAAGAAAGGGCAAGACTGAAAATCGAACCCAGAACCTCACAGTTTAGTTGTTAGACAGGTGAACGTTTTAACCATCCCGCCACCTTCCTTCTTCAATAACTGCTCATAGTCCAGACCAAAAACTGTGTCAGTAATTGATGTCAGCTAACTGCCAAGGTCTACACTGTAATGTTGTTATGTTGTAAATTGTTGTGTTGAGATTGCCTTCAACAAGCTCTTAACATAACAACATGCACGCTCTTTTATCATTAAAGGAGAAAAAATCTTCTGAAGTCGGAGTATGGCTGCCTATATGGCAAAGTAGCTAAAAAGAGTCGTACACATAAACTTCTCATTCAGTGTGCAGTTTCAGTCTCACAGTGATTCCCAGGCGGCATGAGTGAGTCAGAGTGCACATTCTGGGTGACCCCCAGAGTGTTAAGCTGGGTAACGCACAACAACAAAACAACAACATCAATAGTTTTGATGATGGAGTTGTGCCCATTGCAAATATGCGAAAGGCAGGCAGACTATTTTGATCGACACATGCCCTATTTCATAACTTTCATGAGCCATCCGCTAGAGGAGAGAGAGAGAGTGGGAGAGAGAGAGGGAGAGAGGGGGGGGGGGAACAGGGTGGATGGATGGATGGAAAGAGGGGGGAGAGAAAAAGAGAGGCAGAGAGACGGAAACAGAAAGACAGAGACAGACAGAGACGCACAGGCACACAGACAGACAGACAGACAGACAGACAGACAGACAGACAGACAGACAGACAGACAGACAGACAGACACACCACACACACACACACACACACACACACACACACACACACACACACACACACACAGAGAAAGACACAGACACAGACACAGACACAGACACAGACACAGACACACACACACACACACACACACACACACACAACACACACACACACACACACACACACACACACACACACCAGATGGACAAACAATAGACACAAACAAAACTCTGCACATATTCAGTCAGAAGAGAACAGAACAAAGAAACGAAAGGACAGCGATAGAGAGAACGACAACAGACAGAACAGGAATCCAACAGAATCCATGCCTTCGGAAATGACTTTACACCCATTTCTTCACAATGAACAAAGGATAGACCCTCCCTCATCCTCACCCCCACCCCTGCTACATTTGATGCCTTCAGACAAAGCAAAAAAAAACAAACACCACAGAAACAAAGGATTTTGAGACAAAGAGGCAGAGACAAAGAGACAGAGACAAAGAGACAGAGACAAATAGGCAGAGACAAAGAGACAGAGACAAAGAGACAGAGACAAAGAGACAGAGACAAAGAGACAGAGAGGAGGAAACAGAAGCAAAGAAACAGAGATTAAAAAAAACCCAGAAGCAAAGGGCCAAAGACAAAGACACACAGATGCGAAGACAAGTAGACAAAGAGAAAGAGATACAAAGACTATGACAGAGATAGAGAGACAAAACGACAGAAGCAAAGAGACAGAGACAAAGACAAAGAAACACAGACGCCAAGACAAAAAAGACAAAGAGACAGAGACTAAAACATAAAAGGGACTAAGTCAGAGAAAGAGAGACAAAGAGACAGAAATACAAAGAGACAGAGATACAAAGGCTAAGAGATAGACAGACAAAGAGACAGAGATACAAAGGCTAAGAGATAGACAGACAAAGAGACAGAGATACAAAGGCTAAGAGATAGACAGACAAAGAGACAGAGATACAAAGACTAAGAGATAGACAGACAAAGAGACAGAGATACAAAGGCTAAGAGATAGACAAAGAGACAGAGATACAAAGACTAAGAGATAGACAGACAAAGAGACAGAGATACAAAGACTAAGAGATAGACAGACAAAGAGACAGAGATACAAAGGCTAAGAGACAGACAGACAAAGAGACAGAGATACAACGGCTAAGAGACAGACAGACAAAGAGACAGAGATACAAAGACTAAGAGATAGACAGACAAAGAGACAGAGATACAAAGACTAAGAGATAGACAGACAAAGAGACAGAGATACAACGGCTAAGAGACAGACAGACAAAGAGACAGAGATACAAAGACTAAGAGATAGACAGACAAAGAGACAGAGATACAAAGACTAAGAGATAGACAGACAAAGAGACAGAGATACAACGGCTAAGAGACAGACAGACAAAGAGACAGAGATACAAAGACTAAGAGATAGACAGACAAAGAGACAGAGATACAAAGGCTAAGAGATAGACAGACAAAGAGACAAAGATAACAGAGAGAACATGTTTTAGTGGATCAGTGGTGAAGAGGTAACACATCTGTCTAGAAAGAGAGAAGTAAGAATTCAATTTCCGTTTGTGCCCAAATCCCCCCCCCCCTTCAATCCACTGGACCTTGACTGGTAATCTGGGTGCTAGTCTTTCAGATGAGGTGATAAACCGATGTTCCGATTGCAATACCCATTCAGCACACGTAAAAGAACATGCGGCAACAAGAGAGATGTCTCCAATAAAATGCTGTAAAAAAGGTCACTCTCACTGAGAAACAAAACACACCTCTACATAGATTTTTTGGGGGGATGAGTGGCGCTGCTCTTGTGGCGACGTGCTCTCCCCGGGGGAGAGCAGCCCAAATTTGAAGGAGAAAAATCTGCCGTAACTAAGAGTAGTATGCACTACACTACACTGCACTACACTACACTACACTACACTACACTACACTACACTACACTACACTACACTACACTACACTACACTACACTACACTACACTGCACTACACTACACTACACTACACTACACTACACTACACTACACTACAATTCAACACAAAACAATGCAACATTATACTATACAATTCAATACACTACACTACACTTCAATACACTACAATTCAATACAAAACAATACAATTTCCAATTATAATCTGTTCTCTCCGAAATAACTCCACAACCATTATTTTAGCTACGATGAATAAGGCTATACCCCCTCCTCATCCCTAGCCCCCCCCCACCCCCTCCTCTGGCTACATTTCATCCCTCCCCTCCCTCCTGCCTTTCCAATTTGAACCGTACCCTCCAACCTTCTGCCTTATCACCCAAATCCTCACAAATCTCCATCCGATCTCCATCGACCAGATTGCTGGTCCGGTTTGTGGAAATTATTTTACACGTGTCAGGCAAAAAGACAATTATTTCTCCCCCCCCCCCTCCACCCTGCGAGTTTGTGCGCGCGCGCGCACGTGCGTGTGCGTGCGTGCGTGGTGCGTGTGTGTGTGGTGTGTGTGTGTGTGTGTGTGGTGTGTGTGTGTGTGTGTGTTGTGTGTGATGTGGGTGTGTGTGAGGTAGATGGGGATTATGTGATTTGATACACGTTTATATCCTTTTCTTTAATCATATGTTTAAGTCTTGTTGTTGTTGTTGTTGTTGTTATGGGGGGGTTGTTTGTTTGCTTTGATGGTGATTATTTCTATGTTTTTTTGCTTGGTGTTTTTTTGTTTTTTCGTTTTTTGTTGGGGGGGGGGGGGGGGGGGGTAGTCCCTAATCAGGTCAAGACCCGGATGGAAAAACTATGTGAATGCTTATTCTGGAAACCTTGGAAAATAAAGATTATTCATTCATTCATTCTCTCTGTCTCTGTCTCTCTCTCTTGATGTTATCTTGATGTTATGCCTAAAAAGGGCGGGGACTGGATGTAAAAAAGCACACGAGTGCTTATCTATTATTCTCGAATAAAAGAATTGCTTGCCTTGCCTTGCCTTGCCTTGCCTTGTCTTCAATCTCTCTCTCTCTCTCTCTCTCTCTCTCTCTCTCTCTCTCTCTCTCTCTCTCTCTCTCTCTCTCTCTCTCTCTCTCTCTCTCTCTCTCTCTCTCTCTCTCTCTCTCTCTCTCTTGCTATGTGGATCATTATTATTGCTGTTGTGCGGTTAGAAGTTATTTTCTTTTTATCTTGATGTTATGCCTAAAAAGGGCGGGGACTGGATGTAAAAAAGCACACGAGTGCTTATCTATTATCCTCGAATAAAAGAATTTGCCTTGCCTTTTAATTAATTATGTTGTTAAGAAAGGTGAATAACTATGTCAATCATGATTACGAAAGGATCATGAACATAATTTTATGACTATTATCATAAGATTGATTTAGGTATTATAGTATATGTTTAAATGTGTGCCTTATAGTGGATAGATTACTCTTATGTTTCGTTATACGATTTTATTTAGAATTCAAGGCATATGATTATTTCCCTTAGATTCAAGTTATTAATGACATGCACGAGAACCTGTAAAATGTGTGTGTGTGTTGTGTATGTGTGTGTGTGTGTGTGTGTGTGTGTGTGTGTGTGTGTGTGTGTGTGTGTGTGTGTGTGTGTGTGGTGTGTGTGTGTGTGTGTGAATAATTTCCCAATTTATCAAAATGTTATGTTTCATATGACTTATTTTGTTGATAGATGGTGGTGGATTGATGTTTTCAGTCATTCAGTCATTTACCTCATCATATTCTCACGTTTGCTCTTTTGTTTTTCTTTTTTTTCTTTTCTTTAAATCAAAATCATCATTGATTCTTACTTCTTATTTCGTTTCTGAATGAGTGCCTGTTTTTTTTTTATATATCACCTTATATTGTATCTCTGTCCTATTTCTTGCATGCTGTTTGATACTTGGTATGGTTTCTTGCTCTTGGTATTTGGATCATTATTATTGCTGTTGTGTAGTTAGAGGGCTTTTTTTATCTTGATGTTATCCCTGAAAAGGGCGGGGACTGGATGTAAAAAAGCAAACGAGTGCTTATCTATTATCCTCGAATAATAGACTTTGCCTTGTCTCTGTCTCGTTGTGCTTTGATCTGAAGTCTAGCTGCTGGTCACTTAGGGTACACGCTCGCCTGTACGTGTACACACATACTCTGTTAGCGTTCCTGTGTTTGCCAGTGTCTGTAAATACGAACACGAAACATCTGGGGGCTTTCTTCCGTCATCTCCTTGAGGTCCCAGGGTCACCAATAAAGAATTTCGCGTATGCGACCGTGTTTGCCCACATGTTGACATCGGGGATGAAAAATATGTTCTAAACTAGGTTAAGTTTTTTACTGCAAAAGAGAGCTATATTTTACACTATGACTATATTATATGTATCATATCTTATCATAAATGTTGCATTCATATCTTATAATCAAATTAAATTGTGTGTGTGTGTGTGTGTGTGTGTGTGTGTGTGTGTGTGTGTGTGTGTGTGTGTGTGTGTGTGTGTGTGTGTGCTAGTGCACATAAATACCAAACACACACACACACACACACACACACACACACACACACACACACACACACACACACAGAGTTGCAGTTTGTTTGTTGGATTTTTAGTGGTTGTGTTTTGTCTCTGATTTTCTTTTGGTTGTTGCTTTTTCCTCTGTTCATTCTTTTATTTTGTGTTTATATCAATTTTCATATGGATATATTGATTTAAAATAAAGCAAATGCGCTGCTTATTTCATGTACCATCTGGATGTAAAAGTTTGACTCTGACTTTGATTTTGACCCCCACTCCCTTCCAAAACCACACACACACCACTCAAAACTGCCCATGCGATCACAACTAGGCCTACAGTGCTTTTTCTCTGTTTAAATCAAACACAATCTGTCACCACACAGACACACACACACACACACACACACAACACACACACACTCAAATTTCTAAAAACCATATTTTTCCTCTTTTTTTTTTTTAAACAAAGATAGACGAGAAGAACCACACCAAAAAAAAAGAGAAGAAAAAAACACATAGAAAGAGCGAACAGAATGAAAAGACGACTTAAGCCGATGAAATTGACTTTCGACCCGACTCTTGTCAAATTTGGAGACTGAAGCCTGGCTTAAGGGGTGGGGTGTACTGCTTAGCTGCAACACGGGGTCCCAGATGGTCCCCACCTCTTTTTAAAAAAATGAACGGAATAAAAACCCTTAAGGATCAAAAGAAGAGGACAGCCCTACATATAAGAGGTTTCCACGTGATGTTCTATCAATATCTCTCTGAGTTTGGAGCGAATGTTTGTAATGTTAGATGTCTTGGCTTTTTTTATGAAGAAAGATTCTTCTTCTTCTTGTTCATTCGCAGCTTCCGATGGGGTATGTATTGTGTTTTTTATGGTGTGTGTGTGTGGTGTGTGTGTGTGTGTGTGTGTGTGTGTGTGTGTGTGTGTGTGTGAAACCTTTGTATTCTTTTATGAGGAATGTTGCAGGGGAAAAGACACTTTTGTTTTTGAAGATAAGCCTGCACATCTTCGTTGCTGTGTTTATCTGTGGAGATGCAAATATCATTGATGTGTTCAATGTTATCTTATTCATTTATTCTATTCATGTGGGTGTTTATTCGTGCCTTTCTTTCCTTCTTTCTTTTTTCTGTCTATCTTTATCGATTTCTTTTTTCAATTCTGTAAAGCGTTCACATTTGAACATTTATTGCTGTGTTACTGTCCAGTACACTTCCTTATATTTGCATTGAAGACTTTGTTCTGAGTTCTAATTATAGGGGAAGAAGGTGTGTGTGTGTGTGTGTGTGTGTGTGTGTGTGTGTGTGTGTGTGTGTGTGTGTGTGTGTGTGTGTGTGTGTGTGTCTGTGTTACGTGTGTGTGTGTGTGTGTGTGTGTGTGAAGTGTGTGTGTGTGTTCTGTTCACGGCATATATCAACCACATGATTGTATGATTCTTTTTTATTTTCACACTTACCTCTTGTGGCAGAAGAAAGCTCCCACAGGCATGTTGATATTTTGCCAGATATTCACTAATTATCATCCAATGATGGAGAACATCAAACAGAATCAATGCTCTTCATCTTGTTATATAAAATTCTCTATGTCTGTAAGCCAAGTTAAGCAGCGTCGAGCGTGGTTACCATTTGGATGGGTGACCGTTTGCACGCCTTGGCTTCAGTACAGTTCCCCCAATTCCCCCAGCTGTAAATGGGTACCTGCCCTCTTTAGGGTCAGGGAATGTAAAGCAGCGAGGAAGAAGAGATGGGCGCCACCCTCAACATGCTGGCCCCTGGAGAAGCTGAGGTCTCTGAGCCTCGCTTCCCTACGACCACCTAGGTTATGGACACCTTTACCTTTACCTTTACTATGTATATAAGTTGACAGACAGTTTACACTTGACACATCCAGTGTTTAACCTCTTCATTATTCTTTTAAAATGCTACATCCATGTCAAGCTTTTAAATACAATTTGCCTCAGGTAAGCGTATAAAGAACTGTCTGTACTATTTGTGTCACTGATTGTAAAAGGTCCAACAATCGTTTCGATGGCAATCAAGAAGTTTTTGTCTCAAAAGAGCAATCATCTGTCTCAGATGTTCAACACCTTGATCTGAATAGATATATCCACAGCCGCCACATTTGTATGTGGAGATGGGTACCTGCCCTCTTTTGGGTCAGGGAAGGTAAGGCAGCGAGGGAGAGGAGATGGGCGCCGCCCTCAATATGCTGGCCCCTAGAGAAGCTGAGGTCTCTGATGCCTCGCTCCCCTTTGACCACATAGGTTATGGGACACCTTTACCTTTTAAGTACATATTTTTTGTGGGTCAGTTTTTCTTTCTTATAACATCTAGATCAGGGAAAACATCCTATAAGATATGAAAGGTAGTCTGTGCTCTTCCATATTCAAAATTTAAACCAATACCTAGCACACCATACAGAACTAGTTGAAACGGGATACGTTTAGGTTTGGGTTTTTTTTTTTTTTAGCTGTAGTCAAACTTGATGTAGGCATACGTTTATCTACTCCAAAAAATGGCTTCAAACACACAAATGCACTGACTCACTTTGTCTTTCTACTGCATTCAAGGCCTAATTTTCAAAATCATTTAAGACTATGGGTTGCATCTGTGGAGAGAGAGAGAGAGAGAGAGAGAGATGAGAGAGAGAGAGAGAGAGAGAGAGAGAGAGAGAGAGAGAGAGAGAGCGACACACACACACACACACACACACACACACACACACACACACACACACACACACACCAAAACGAGCGTCATCATTGCCAGAAAGGACAACACCGCCCCATTCAACAAACCAGAAAAATAAAAATGGACCTTTCACACGCCCCAATCCCCCCCCCCCCCCCCCCTCTGCCTTTAGACATTTGCCGGGCTGTGTGGCGGTTTCCGAATGGCCCCGTGTTGTGACTGTGAAAAGAGGGAGGGGGATATGAGAGCGGGGGGCAATAAAAGAATCAGCTTTGCATTGGGGCCAGCTCCCCAAACATGCTGTCTGTCTGTCTGTCTGTCTGTCTGTCCGCCCACACCACACCGGTGTTGGGGTCACGGTGTAAACCCCCACCCCACTTCCCTCCTGTCTGGTTTTGCCCCCTAAAAATGTGTCCAAGAAAACTTTAAATTCTTATAAAAGAGAACTGGTGTATTTAAAGAAAGTACAAGGAATAGTTATGAGGTGTTTTAAAAGAATTTCTCATAGTAACTACATTTTTTATTGAGAGTCTGAAACTACAACTTTCTCATGTTGGATTTGGTTCGTTCAGATGATTTCAGATTCTAAAAAAAAACAATTAAAGTGAAAAGCAAACAAAAGAACAGACTAAAAAAATAAAGCTTGGTTTGTCGTTTCAATTTTTGTTTTAAAGTCTCAAGTAGAATATTTAATAATCCTTTCACAAACACCTTTAGCCAGTTGCTTGCTCCCTTCAACAAACAAACAATTCGCCAGTTGCCATTGGTCAGTGGCAAGCCGGTGGACTTTGGCAAGAACATGGTGGATTGGAGCCCCAGAAAAGTCAGGGTTTGGAGTGCATTGAGTTTTTAGAAACTCCAGCTAGCTCTAATCGGGGTGAGTTTGTTCAGGGTCTGTTGGGGATACTGGAACCACAGAGTTGAGCTTTACCCCAGTACGGATGCCATGTTAAACTGTTGCATGATTAAACCACTTGACCAAGGCTGCAAGTCTCTGATATCCTGAGTATCATAGCTCAGAACAGGCACCATTGAACACCACCACAGTGACCCAGCAGCAGTGCAGGGCCCCTCTGGCTGGTGGCCCAAGGCAGGCTAACATGGGCAGGTTCCCTGTGGGCTTTTCCACCCTAAGATGGTGACAGGACGAGCATTCCCAAGTATTGCTTGGGCAGAGAGATGGAAGTGAGTGCTAGCATGGAGATAGCTTGACAAGGACTTCACAGAAAAGGATGCAGCAGAAGACAGAAAGGGCGTGTATCTCCTTCTGCTGGCTGGTTTTCTGTATTTTTGTAAACTGATCAATCAATGCCAGAAAAAAATCAATTTAAAAGGTATATAACGGTTATGATTAAATCTCAGTGGATACTTCTGTTTGAAATAAAACCTTCGACAATTTAAGGATTATAAAAATGGTGTCTCTTCTTCCCCCTCAGTCACCCTCTCTCTCCTCTCTCTCTCTCTCTCTCTCTCTCTCTGTTTGTATTTGGCACTTAAAAGGCTAATCATGCAGAGAGGGAGGCAATGCTTAGGGCACCCCAACGAATCGCCTCCTGTAGCTGAACACACACACAGTCATGCTCACTGGAAATTCAATCTCAAGTCCTCAGGAATCGAAAAAAGAACACAGTGGGGACTCGTTTTAACCCTTACCCCCAAAATCGCCCCCACCCCTCCTGTCCTGCCCACCTGCTTAGCTCAATAGTGTGTGTGTGTGTGTGTTGTGTGTGTGTGTGTGTGTGTGTGTGTGTGTGTGTGTGTGTGTGTGTGTGTGTGTGAAGAATCAGCCCATGGTTGACTTAGCAGCCCAAATAAAAGAGAGGGAGGGAGAAGGAAAAAAGGAAAAAAGGCTTTCTTTCTTTACATGTCAGGGGCCCTCTGGTGATAAAGGGCTAAATTATGATATTGTTGACAACCCATAACGTGCTCATGGCTCTGCCTGGAAACGGAAGCGTGTCGTACGCACGCACGCACACACGCACGCATGCGAGCGCGCACACCTACAAACACACACACACACTCTCTCTCTCACAGACACACACATTCTCTCTCTCTGTTTCTCTGTCTCTGTCTCTCTCTCTCTCTCACACACACACACACACAAGGAGAAAGAGAGATGGAGTGGTGAAGGTGGGTGCGTACAATAGGCCAGCCGAGGAGGGGAGAGGGGGAGGGGGGCAAGGGGGTTAGACACAAGCAGAGTCAAAGTTTGTGGTGGCCAGATCTGATAGTTCAATCATGGTGTGGTAGATTCTGTTTCCTTCCAGGCTGGTGCAGCTATGTTTGGGAAGTCTGCACTTCATGGGTCAGTGACTCTGTCCCTCCTTCCCATGAAATAGCATCAGTGTTTATAGCAGCAGCAGCAGCAAACAGCAGCATTAGAAACAGCGGTCGTGTTTATTAAAAGAATAATCTAAACGTCTAAGTAAGTCGTGTAGAATCTGCCTATACCATTCTTGGCTGTTCAGTCAAAGATCGATTGATAATCCGCCATTTTTTTCCTAGTAATGTACTAACTATTCTGCTTCATCTGATGCGCTGAATTTTGATCTTTCAGAATGTTGGAAAATACTGATGGAAAGTCTACATTTCGTGGGGCTAGCAGCTTCCTGATTCTAGAAATAGCGCTGTTTTGTCATAAACTGATAATTATAAATTCAAATCCTTGAGGTTAATTACACGGTTGTCACCCGTATGTGTGACCTACACGTGGCAACAACAACAACAACAACGACAAAAATGGCGACGACTGGTGACGACAGAATCTGGGTCTGTATGTCTCCCTGATTGCTGATTGGCAGGTAGATGGCGCTGTGGCGGATGACGTCATGTTGCTACACTCAGACCCTGCATACTAATGAGGGGTTTGACACATCCACGTTGGAGGTCCTACTGCTGCCATGGTCCGCCATGTTTCCTCAACAAGTTGAGGTCAGTGCTTTTTCTCTCCCTTCTGTCCGTCTTTTGGGATTTCTGTTTAATGTCTTTGTTTTTAGCCAGTTTTGATTGTCAAGTTTTCAAACTGTATTTTTTTTGGCTATTATTTACATCTTTTTGATAATAATGAACATTTTTTATTGTCAGGTAAAACGGAACATGAATTGACGCAATTGCATTATTTTGTAGTCACAGTGATTTGTAGACAATGTTTTATATGTTGATGGTTGACTGATCTACTGTTTCGAAGAATTGACAATACTATTGCATTAATCCTAGGTTGATTAACTTATTTGATTATTATAGTATTCCCTCCTGGTTTTTTTAATTATGCATCAACATTGCCTTTTCACATATTTCCTACAAACGAAAAAAAATGTCTACTACAGGCTCTTATACACTCTTTAGATTATGTGTCTGTATGACTTTAAATTATCATTCATATTGGTGTATCAGTCACTTCTATGGGTATGGACAGAAAGAAGGAAAGGAAATGGTGACATCATCATTGCTAATAGGATAAAAGTAATAATAATGATGACAAAAGTTTTTTTTTTAAACATACACTGTGACACAAACCAAAACTCATCTGTACCCACATTCCAACATGATTAATTTCACAAAAACAGGTCTAGAAGCAGACAGGTTGCAGCAACACAATACAAACATATGCACATTCATGATTAAACTGCTTTCTTTTCTTTTGTGGAAAAAAGTTTAGAAGCAACTCGATAATTATTTGTAGCATTTTTGAAAGATGAAATGGCATCCACACTAAGTATGTTTGGGCAAGGAAAACCCAGCAAAGTAGCGCTTACTATGCGGATGGAATTCACTTACTTGGTACCAAAAAAAGCTGATACAGACTACACAGTTTATCTATCTATCTATCTATCTATCTATCTATCTATCTATCTATCTATCTATCTACTATCTATCTATCTATCTATCTATCATCATCCATCCATCCCCCATCATCTTTTCCATCCATTCCATCTATCTATCTATCTATCTATCTATCATATTTTTCTTTATCTCTCTCTTCTTATCTATATTTTCTTTATCTATCTATCTATCTATCTATCTATCTATCTATCTATCTATCTATCTATCTATCTATCTACTATCTATCTCTCTTTCTTGTATCTCTCTCTATATCTCTATCTCTCTATCTCTCTATCTACTCTCTCTCTCTCTATCTATCTATCTATCTATCTATCTATCTATCTATCTATCTATCTATCTATCTATCTATCTATCTATCTATCTATCTATCTATCTAATTTTCTGACTATTTATCTCTCTACCTGTGTATATATGTTTGTATCTAACTAGCTAGCTTGCTAACTAAGATACCAAACAGTGGGGAGCCCCCAGTTGGTGTTTTGACCTCATCTGTTCACAACAACACACGGCAGCTGAAACAGCGGAAGGTCAAAACAACTTTCTGCCAAAGAAAAACTGGACAGGCTTTCCCTATGAAAGCATAACACACAATCAGTTAACGTTCTACAGAACAGATTTTTTCTGGTTGAAAAACATTTGACCATAGGTAAAATAGACATCAAGGTAGGAGGAATAAACCTGAGCAGCCGACACAAGGTGATGACATTTTCCTCAGGAACTACAAGCACATGACCTGGCATCAAAGGCCATTGTTTTTGCATTGATGATTAACATTTTTTAGATGTCTTGTTATTCTGGGAAAAAGACTGTGCACTGTTGTGCAACACAGTTGCCTCCATAATGAGGCAACAACATGCTTTCACACACACACACACACACACACACACACACACACACACACACACACACACACACACACACACACACACACACACACACAGAAATATTCTGATTAGTTAGTTATGTATATGCCATTGCCCTTCATGAAAGGGTGTGTATAATAAAATCACAAGAGTATGAAAAACACATATGAATGCAATCGCCAAACAATAAAGATAGCTGAACATTTAAGACAACAATGTTTGACCGCATTTTAAATGCCTTGCATAAATAAACTGACAAATATCTATTAGTTCATGCTTTGATGCCATAAGTAATGCAAATCGAAACTGGCTTGGAAATTTATAAAACTTCAGTGGTATAAACTATTCTTGCAGGTTTTTTTTTTTAAGTTGGGTAGCGCATAACAAAATGAAACTTCGTTTTCCCTCTCCATGCTTACATGTTGGCCAAATATGAGACCAGTCTCACTCTGTGGTTTGCATCGGTAACTATGTACAGTATTTTGGATTTACTACTCTAAACCGTGTCTATGTTTTAAATGTCTATCAATGTTCAACACTAGATAAGTTTTTTCATCGGTAAAGTGCAAAAATTATTTAAATATTAAATCTCTCGCTATCATTGAGATGAGAGCTCCATTCTTGCCATCTACACAGAATCCTTCTCTCTTTGAAGGCTGACAGAAACCCATTCTCCATGTCCACTCCCGGAGTCAGCCACACATCGCCAAATGCAGACATACACAATTTTCAACGAATATTTGAAACCCAGCTAGTTTTGCCACGAGCATTCAAGTCTAGTAGTGTTCCATATGCCTTACAAGGTAATCTGAATCCCAAAAGAGATTTTTTTTATATCGATTAATTAATTGAATGAGTGATTGATGGGTGGACGGATTGATTGGTAATTTTTATTTCCAAGTGTGATCGATAAATACTTACATACTTTTTATCCCCGAAGTCGAAATGCGGCTACCTAATGTTGGGAAGGAACGGGGGCATGATAAAATTCTGACCACTGGGGAACCTCGGAGCTCCAGCCGAAGAACGAAAACACTTTTTTAATCTGACCCTTGCCCTGAATAGAGAGTATCATTGATAAATAATTGCAAATAATGATTTTAAATACACTTTGCAAACATACAAGAGAGAGAGGAGAGAGAGAGAGAGAGAGAGAGAGAGAGAGAGAGAGAGAGAGACAGAAGAAGACAGAAGACAGACAGACAGACAGACAGACAGCAGGCAGGCAGGCAGGCAGGCAGGCAGGCAGGCAGCGAGGACAGTAAACTCAGAGAAAACACATTAGCCTCTGTCTTTAAGAAAAAGTGATAAATGAATGCTCCATATATTTGTCCGAAGTCGGATGCGCTGGGCCTGACTTGTCAGGCGCTTAACGGCAGCGCAACGCATTTTTGGGCATTTGACAGACAACAGTAGCTGCTGTCTGAGCGTTCGAGAGAGAAGATGGTGTGCATTTGGCTAACACTCAACCTTGCACATGTTTTCTTCTCTCTTATCGAGTTCTTCATCAGCGTCACCTGTTACTGAGTTATCGGCTCCTCGTCAAACCGGGGCCTGTTCATGACATGGACTGGGTCAGGACTTTGCCTGAATGAATGGTTTTCTCAGTGCTCCATAAAGTCACTTCCAAATCATCTTAAAAAATGAATCATTTGCTCGGAGATGCTTTTGTGCTCTGATGAGTACTATGGACTTCTTCTTCTTCTTCTTCCTTCTTCTTCTTCTTCTTCTTCTTCTTCTTCTTCTTCTTCTTCTTCTTCTCTCTCTCTCTCTCTCTCTCTCTCTCTCTCTCTCTCTCTCTCTCTCTCTCTCTCTCTCTCTCTCTCTCTCTCTCCTCTCTCTCTCTCTCTCTCTCTCTCTAACAGTTTTTATATCAGCTTTGGTGCCTGGGAAAGGGCGGTGAGGGGGGAGAGGGCGGATATAATTTTAACAGAAATATTTG
>CM060332.1:1273828-1276328 GCA_030674155.1 Stramonita haemastoma
CTTTCCTGTCTTTACAATAGCTTTAACCTGGAGGCACCTTAACTTTACAGCTTAATCATGTCGAAACCTGTAAGAATATTTTCCCAAAGATCGACGCCCAAACTTGACTTGAACATTTATGGCAGAATTCAAACAGAAATTGAAGCATTAACGAAATGATTCTTGTCCCGTTCGTGTATGAAACAGTGACTCAGAAAATGAACAGAGGCTAAGAACATAACCCAGGGGGATTTATTTCTAAATGATTATACATAGCTTCCTGAATTTTCTGCCATTTAAAAACTTTTTTGTTATTTTGACTGTGAAATGAAATTCTGAAAATGTTAACTTGTGTAGGCTACCATTTTTGCCTATCTTGTTTTGTTGTTGTTGTTGTTGTTGTTGTTGTTGTTGTTGTTGTTGTTGTTGTTCTCTTCTCCCCCCTCCTCTTCCTCCTCTTCTTCATTATCATCATCTTCTTCTTCTTCTTACTTACTTAAAAAGTTTTGTTTGTTTTAACCTGTTCCTTGGCCAAAGCGCCAAGGTTCACCATTAGTGAGATTTTTCGTATGCCACTGTTGTAATTGCCCACCTTGAAGGTAGCTGCATTCTGCATTCCGGCATCTATTTTCTTCTGTTTTCTTTTCTGCTGTATTTTTTTTACCTTCGTTTGTGAGGGATAAGGGGACTGAGGGTGGGGGTGGGTGTATTTCGTTTTGACGCAGAGCAGGACACTTGCAAGGAAAGGAGAGGCCATGCACACAGTCACGTAGCACGTCTGCCCGCGCGCGTGCACTCACACATACGCTCGAACACCTGTACAGGCACGTATGCGCGCGCGCGCGTGAGCATATTATACACACGCATGCACTCACGCACGCACACACATACAGACACACACATATACACACACACTTTTTAATATATTTTTTTTTACATAATTTATATTATTTTAAAGATGGTATAGTTTATAAGAGAGAGAGAGAGAGAGAGAGAGAGAGAGAGAGAGAGAGAGAGAGAGAGAGAGAGAGAGAGAAGGCAAGGCAAATTCTTTTATTCGAGGATATAGATAAGCACTCGTGTGCTTTTTCACATCCAGTCCCCGCCCTTTTCAGGGATAACATCAAGATAAAAAGATAACCTCAATTAAACAACAACAGTTATGATGATCCAAATACCAAGAACAAGAAACCATACCAAGTATCAAACAACAGGTAAGAAATAAGACAGAGATACAATAATAAGGTAATGATATGAAAAGGCACTCATTCAGAAACGAATATAAGAAGTAAGAATCAATGATGATTTTGAACTGAATAATAAAAAAGCACAATAATTAAAGAGTAAACATGAGAATATGATAGGTTAAATGACTTAAAACATAAATCCACCACCATCTAACATCAAGATAAGTTATAAAAGACATAAAATTTTGAAAAAAAATTCAAGAGAGAGAGAGAGAGAGAGAGAGAGAGAGAGAGAGAGAGAGAGAGAGATCTAATCAAATCAAACCAAATTCTTTTCGAGGATAATGAATAAGCACTCATGTACTTTTTTACATCCAGTCCCCGCCATTAGGGATAACAGGCAGGCAAACACACGGACATACATACATACATACAGACAGACAAAGTATTAATAAAATAGGCAATGAGTGTGTGAACACAATCAAAAAAGAATACGTAAAAACACGAATGAAGGCACTTTCGCTAATCAGTGTGAAAGTGAACCATTTTCAAACAGCAGTTTCTTCTACTTCTGAATATAAATACCTTGACAAGAGAGAGAGAGAGAGAGAGAGAGAGAGAGAGAGAGAGAGAGAGAGAGAGAGAGAGAGAGAGAGACCCATTCAAAATATCTGTCATTTCTTTTCAATGGCCACACACACTACCAAGGGGAACGAGGGCATACACAGCACACCAAACCCCACAGTGACAAGGGAGCGAATCGATGAATGGAGGAGTGTGCTCCCGTTGCTAAGCGCTTTTGCAAACGGCACGGCTTCTCAGCAGAAAGAATGTGGGGATAGATCTGGCAGGGGACAGGGTTTAAAGTTCAGCCTAGGACTCTGTGTGTGTGTGTGTGTGTGTGTGTGTGTGTGTGTGTGTGTGTGTGTGTGTGTGTGTGTGAAAGTCAAAGTCAAAGTCAAAGTCAAAGCCAAAGTTTAAACAAATATATTTCCAGATGGTTCATTCAATAAAGAATACATCCGCTTTTTTTTTTTACCGATCCATCTATCTTAGGATGTGTGTGTGTGTGTGTGTGTGTGTGTGTGGTGTGTGTGTGTGTGTGTGTGTGTGTGTGTGTGTGTGTGTGTGTGTGTGTGTGTGTGTGTGTGTGTGTGTGTGTGTGTGTGTGTGTGTGTGTGTGTGCAGGCGCACGAGGTAATAAATGTGGAGAAATTGGTGAAGGTTACTGTAGGGACTTTGTTCAGTAATTTTGTTTTGTAATGGTGTTATCTACGAGGGCTTTCATCAGAGATTATGCGCACAGAATGTCCTCACTTGCTTACTTAAACACA
>CM060332.1:1288828-1291328 GCA_030674155.1 Stramonita haemastoma
GACACACCTATATCCATGTGAACTGGAGCATATTGCATACCACCATGCACACGTGCTGCTGTAGTGAATGAAAGTTAAAACATTGTCTTTAGTTTGCATTCATTAATTATACCTACCAGTAGTTCTTCAAGCAGTAGAAGTAGCATTAGAGGCAAAAGTAGTAATAGTATCAATAGCAGTAGTAGCAGTATCAATAGCAATAGTAGCAGTAGCAGTAGCAGTGGTTGCAGTATCAGTCGTAACAATAGAGGCAGCAGTGGTACTTGTAGCATCAGTAGCAGTAGTATAAGTAGCAGTAGTAACAATAGAGGCAGCAGTAGTAATAGTAGCAGAGTAACAGTAGGAGCAGAATCAGCAGCAGTAACATTGTCAGTAGCAGTAACAGTAGCAGTAGTAGCAGTAACAGAAGTAGCGGCAGTAACCGTAGCAGTAATGACCGTAGTCGTATTAGTAGCAGCAGCAACAGCAATAACAGTAGCAGTGCTAGCAGCAGCGATACTGGCAGTAACAATACCAGCAGCACTAATAGCAGCAGAAACACAGTAGCGGCAACGCAGTAACAAACAACAGCAGCAACAACAGCAACAGTAGCGGTAGCAAAAAGAGGTAGCCTTTCGACACGATCATTTGCTATCGTGGCATCAAGTGATAGCGTTGAATGGTATAGTGTCAATAATAGCGGACCTCCATAACAACAGCTGTTTACAAAAAAGACAGAAAAAAGGCTGATGGTGATATTGATAGCATTAGTCACCATACATACATCAACAACGCTACACACAACACAACACAACACATACGCACACAAACACACACCAAATTTCAAACATACAAAAAATATAAACAGCAAAAGTGTTATTATGTTTGTATATGTTTGTATAAATTGACATTTTATGTATAACATTATATACATTCATCCCCGAAGCTGTTATGCGGCTACCTTTCTGACAGGTAAAAGCAGTCGCTTACGCAAACAATCACCACAGGTGAACCGCAAAGTTCTAGGTGAGGATGCTATTTGCAGTAGAATGAATGATGACATTGTCATTTGGATCTATTCTATTGAAGCTGAACATCACAGCACTAGGCCTACCTTCCTTTCAAAGTAACACACACACACACACACACACACACACACACACACACACACACACACACACACACACACACACACACACACACACACACATATATATATATATATATATATATATATATATATATATATATATATATATATATATATATATATATATATATATATATATATATACCAGCTGCCAAATGAAATTGTGTCACATTTTGTTGTGGGTTTTTTCCGGGAGGGGGGGGGGGGGGGTGGGAGCACGCCATAAGCCGTTGGCCTATTGTTCAGCCTATGTGTTTTATAAACATGTGTTGCTGTTTTCTGAATAAACGTCTCTTTACACCAACAGTAGCGGTAGCAGTAGTAGCAATAGCAGCAGTAACAATGGCAGCAGCAGCAGCAGCCCGCGGCAGTAGTAGTAGTAGTAGTAGTAGTAGTAGTAGTGGTAGTGGTAGTATAGTAGTAGTAGTAGTAGTAGTAGTAGTAGTAGTAGTAGTATAGTAGTAGTAGCAACAACAACAACAGCAGCAGTAGCATCAGAAGTAGCAACAACAACAACAGCAGCAGTAGCATCAGAAGTAGCAACAACAACAACAGCAGCAGTAGCATCAGAAGTAGCAACAACAACAACAGCAGCAGTAGCATCAGAAGTAGCAACAACAGTAGCAGCAGCAGTAGAAGCAGCAGCATGGAGGGGCAGCAAGCAGTATGACATCCTGGGCTTTCTGCTGCTGCTGACTAGCTGCCCGGAGAGTCATCAGGACAGTGCATGCACTGCCTTGACACTGCAGCCAGTGCTCTGTGTCTGCCGTGGGCACGCTGACCCTGGCGGAGTCCATTACTGGGCAGATCGGAGATTGCATGCTGGGCATGTGTATGTCATCCATGCCATCAGCCATGGCAGGCTATTCTGCTTCGAAAGATGGACAGGGGGAGGTGTCTTTTTTGTTTTTATTTTTTAAGAGAGCAAGATGAGATGATACGAGGAGACGGTTTACGTTTGGGATTCCAGGGTTGTTTTTGTGGGTCATATTTGGTACTGCAATGTCTAACACTGGGATGAATTGTAGTATGCATATACACATGAACACACAGGTTCACGCACACTTTGTTACAGTAAGTGTTGTGTGTGTGTGTGTGTGTGTGTGTGTGTGTGTGTGTGTGTGTGTGTGTGTGGTGTGTGTGTGTGTGTGTAGTGCGGAAGTAGATTAAGAGAAAGATATATATACATATATATATATAGAGAGAGAGAGAGAGAGAGAGAGAGAGAGAGAGAGAGAGAGAGAGAGAGAGAGAGAGAGAGAGAGAGAGAGAGAGAGAGAGAGAGCGTACACGCGCGAGTACACACGCAATCTACATGCATCTCTCTCTCTGCTCTTCTCTCTCTCCTCTCTCTCTCTCTCTCTCTCTCTC
>CM060332.1:1293828-1311328 GCA_030674155.1 Stramonita haemastoma
TGTTGCTGTTTGCTATACTCAGTGATGGTGTCACCACTACAACAACTACACACAACAAAAATGAGTCAAGAAAACAACAAAGCAATCTAATTTTATCATTTTTATTTAGTTACAGATCAGTTTTATTCTCTAACATTTTTTGGAACCAGTACAGTAACTAACTTGTATGGGACTTCATGTTTGGAGTGCTTGTTTTCATAATTGAAAATCGCTGTTGTCGTTTGGTTCACAACTATATTCTACAAAAGTTTAAAGCGCTTCTTTGAAAACAAGAATTATTTTGTTAAACACAGAGACAGTTTTGTCATGTTTTCTTTTTAGAAGAGTTGAGTTGTTTTGTTTTTTTTTGGTTGATACGGGTTAAATCGTATTTTTAAAAAAGACCGCCTGTATTAACACCAGTAGTTTGTATTAATCTGACATATTTCTATACACAGGGGTCTTTTATCTTACATTTTATACTACACAAGCACATGCATAAACATGTTCAAATGCATACATGCATACAAGCTACCACGCTAAGAGCACAACGAGAGAGAGAGAGAGAGGAGAGAGAGAGACAGAGAGAGAAGAAGAGAGAGAGAGAGAGAAAGAGAGAGAGAGAGAAGAGAGAGAGAGAGAGAGAGAGAGAGAGAGATTGCTGAGAGAAACGAAGAGTCGATTTGCTTGAAAAGCGAAGTCACTTTCCTGCACACACACACACACACACACACCACACACACACACACACACACACACACACACACACACACACACACACACAATTAAACACATTTCTTTTTACCAATCTAATCCAATAATAATGAATAATATTTTTTTTTTCAAAAAACACCAAAGTGGCGGGGAGTGGCATTAAGAAAAAAAAGGTAATCGATTTTTAAAAAATAATTTGAAAAGCCAGAAAGGAAGCCGTACGCTTACAAAGCCAGTTGCCGCGATATGATATTACAGTTAGTTTTGTGAGATTTTGAACTAGCCTAGGCCCCAAAAGGCTTGCCTGTCCTCTTTCTGCCTTTGGCGCTATTTGAACAGTGGGAACACACTGTCTGAGCCTTGTGAGTCACCCGTCAAGAGTTCTCTCCCTGGAGGCACATTGCCCTCCCCTGAAAGAAAAAGAAAATGAATTGGCTTCTCAATGTGTTTTTTCGGCGGGTTGCAGTGTGTGTGTGTGTGGTCTGTGTGTCTGTCGTTCGATTTTTCAAAGTGCTGGAGGGTATGTATGAATGTAGGACACACCTTGCTTCTCGTCGTGATTTGAGTGTTCAAAATTTGGTCAGGGAAGTGTCGGTTGTCACAGATGTGCAGCTGAAATTTGATTTCCCAGTGCTTGCTTCGTTAGGTTGGTTGGTTGGTTGTGGTTTTCTGTGTTTTTTTTTAAATGATTGATTTATGGTGCAAAAAAAAAAGAAACAGGTATGTCTTTTTTCCCCTGTTTAGTTCGTCATGCAAGTATTGTGTTTGCACTGATTTTGAATCAGAGAAGGGTTTTTATTTTTTGATTATATCAATTTGTTTTCAGTGTTTTTCAATCCGCTAACATACATTTTTAAAAGCCCTTTTAGCCTTTGTTGTGCTGTCAGGACTTAAGCCGATCAATGTACAGTCGTCAGTAGTAACTGAACATCATTCTACCACATCATTCTGAGAAAAGTTCACTCTTTCAGAATATTTCTGCGTGGAACTAAGAATTAGCTCGTGAAGCAAACCTACATGTTAGACACCTATCTTGTAAAATAGATTTACCTTTTTTTCTCTTCGTCGTTTTTGCTATTTCTTTCATGTACTCCTTTAAAAGGAGAAAAAAATCTGAGAAAAAATATATCGTCAACAATTTTATTCAAAAGTAGTGACCCACATAAAAAGGTGTGAGTCTGTTTTCATCGTGGTGGTTTTAAAGAAGGCGGTTTAATTCTGTGAAATTCCAGGATCAAAACATTCGACTTACGAGACAGGAAATACGTACATGCATGTAGCCTGTACAGTTTTGTATCAAATGGATGGTAAAAGCAAACGTAATTTAAAACGTTTCGAAAATCTAAAGCAGTTGCTAGCTGTTAAAAAGAGACTTTCTCTCATTTATCCAGTAGTTGAACGGATCAGGTTGCATACACTGCAAGAGTCATTATTATACAAAAATCAATTTGCACTTATTGGTTATCTCCCTTGAAAACATTTCCTTCTGTCGATATACTTATTACATATGCTAGTAGGCAGCCTTTATTCTCAGAAGACTTTGGAGTTGCGCTCTAGGTGTTAATTCTGGTACAGTGTGGGTGTGGCTGGCCAGTCCGACACGGAATGACAGACAGTGCCTATGGCAGAGGGCACAGATGAAATCTGACACTGGTCTGTCGGCCTGGGCTGCAGCTTTTCCTCTCCTAACATACAGACATACATTTTGGAAACAACTAGTTCTCAAGCCTTCTTTTTTTCTGAAAAGAATTCAAATAGATATGTCTGTTACAGCAATTATCTTGTTGCCATTTTTTTTGTCATCGTGTAACTAATTACCCTTTCTAGTGTGACGATGATTGTGTTGTTACATAGCTATTGTTGTAGTTATGGTTAGCAGCATCGTGAAATAGACATTATTTGTATTTAAAACAAAGATTAGAATGATGATAATGAAAATGAGGATTATTTCATCGAGATAAAATATACTCTTTCTTTTGCAATGATAATGATGATAATGATAATGACTAAAAGTATGAAGATGTTTAGCAGGACGAACCATAACTCTCCCTCTTTATGTCTGTGTCTCTCGGCCTCCCTCTTTTCTCCCCCTCTCTTTCTCCCCCTCTCTTTCTCCCCCACTCTCTTTCTTTTTCAGTTCTGTGTTTCACTGCAGTTCTCTTTCTGTGTCTGTCTCCTCCACCCCGTCTTGTGCTTACTTCTGTCTCTGTCTCTTTCTGTGTCAATCTTTCCCACCCAATAATTTTATTTCTCTCTCTGTGTCTCTCTCCCTGTTTCTTTCCCTCTCCATCTTCCCCCTTTCTTTCTCTTCTCTCTTCCCCTCTCTCTTCCTTTTCTCTTGTCCCTCCCCCTCACCCGTCCCCTTCTTTCTACCTCCCCTTCCCCCCCTCTCTCTCTTTTTTTAAAGAGGGCTGGATGAAAACAAGCCACCATTGTGCTTAATCTTTTCCCTCAATAAAAATGTTCATTCATTCATTCATTCATTCTCTTGGGGGGGGGGGGGGTCTTTTTTTTTGGTTATATAGATGACTTGATGAAAAAAAGCAAATTTATTGCTTACTCGATGTTCCATCTGGAAACAAAATTTAATTTGATTTGATTTGATTTGATTTGATTTGATATCTCTCTCTCTCTCTCTCTCTCTCTCTCTCTCTCTCTCTCTCTCTCTCTCTCTCTCTCTCTCTCTCCTCTCTCTCTCTCCTCTCTCTCTTCCTTTGCCCCTCCTCTCTATCTGTCTCTATGTTTCAATCGCTCTCTGTATCTCTAGCTCTGTATGTCTCTCTCACCCTCTATGCCCCCCACCTTACCCCTCTCACCGGCGGATGATGTTGGGGATGCTGATTAGCAAATTGATATTCACGAGGAGTTTGTTGGCCAATCAGTGGAGCTGCAATTAGAGATCTCCTCCGTGATAACAGCCCATTGTTTCAGTCACACACACACACACACACACACACACACACACACACACACACACACACACACACACACACACACACTCACACACACACACACACACCACACAGACACACACATAAACACACACACACACAACACACACACACACACACACACACACACACACACACACACACACACACATACAGAGAACACCAGCCATCTTGCGCACACGTTAAAACCCGTTCCGCTTTTGGGAATAGTAGGCCACTGTGTGCCGGTAGGAATGAATAATAAAGATTACAGAACTACATACACACGAGGACTGGATGTAAAAGAACATATCAGAGTTTATTTAAGTACCTTCAAAATAAAAGAATAAAGTGAAATAATCAAATAAACACAGGGCTATGTAGGTACACAGACACAGACACAGACACAGACACACCACACACACACACACACACACACACACACACACACACACACACACACACAACACACACACACACACACACACACACACACACACACACACAACACCCACACATACACACACACCTATATATATATATATGAATGACTGCACTCTTCAGGACTTGGCTGTTGGAGCCTTAGTTCATTGGTAGTATTAATTGTTGTGGTGGCACTATGATTGTGTTATGAGGTGTGGTAGTTTTGGCATTTTGCATTATTTAATATTCAGTCAATGTGAATCATGGACTCTGACAGCAGAGTTAGAGAGAAGAATCCAAGCATTCGAGAACAAGTGCCACAGAAGACTCCTCAAAATATCATACAAAGAACACAAGACCAATAACTATGTGAAAGAGGAAATCAAAAAGCGTGTGGGCCCCCAAGAGCCTTTGCTCTCCACCATAAAGAGGAGAAAGCTGATGTGGTTTGGTCACACCACAAGACACAACACCCTAGCAAAAACCATCTTGCAAGGAACAGTCGAGGGCAAAAGAAGAAGAGGCCGCCAAAAGAAATCATGGGTTGACAACATCAAAGACTGGACTGCCCAACCCCTGCAACGCCTCCTACTAGCCACACAGGATCGTGAAGCATGGAAAAAGATCTCCGTTGCGTCTTCTCTCATGTCCCCCCTACGTCCTTTGGGACATGGGACTGAGTGAGTGAGTGAGAGTGAATATTCAATTTTTAGCAGCTTGGTATTACAAACTGTCTGCCCGAATGTGTGTGTGTGTGTGTGTGTGTGTGTGTGTGTGTGTGTGTGTGTGTGTGTGTGTGTGTGTGTGTGTGTGTGTTGTGTGTGTGTGTTCTCTCTCTCTCTCTCTCTCTCTCTCTCTCTCTCTCTCTCTCTCTCTCTCTCTCTCTCTCTCTCTCTCCCCTCCCCCCTCGCCCTAAACTATCAATGCAATGCAGGGCTCCTGTTATGCTCGTTTTTTTTTGGTGTGCGTTGTTTCACTTGAACTGTTTCCTGTTGGCAATACATCACATTGTCAAATGTCCTCCCCAGATTACCATCATGCCCTCAAGTCAGGGTTTGTATGATAAAGGAAACTGTTCTCTTCCTTCTGAGGAATAGGGCAGGGAGAGAGAGAGAGAGAGAGAGAGAGAGAGAGAGAGAGAAGAGAGAGAGAGAGAGAGAGAGAGAGAGAGAGAGAGAGAGGATGTGTGTGTGTGTGTGTGTGTGTGTGCGTGTGTGTGTGTGACAGACAGGCAAACAAGTGCACGCACGGACGCAGGCAGTCACGCGCGCGCGCGCACACACACACACACACACACACACACACACACACACACACACACACACACACACACACACACACACACACACACACACAAGAGTACAAAAAACCAAAGACATCCCCGGAAAAATTTAGAAAAGAACAAACAGAAAAAATAGGGACAAAACTAATGGAAATGACAAAACAAACAAGCAAACCAACTACTAACCCCCTCCCCCTCCCCCAACATTAACCCCAACAACAACAATAAATAAACTATAAACTCTAGCAAAACTAAGGTTCCAAAATGTAAACAAAAACGAAGAAACACAAGACAAAAAGAACACTGGTTGACTGCCAGTCTGGTTGCTTTAGGTGTATGCTTTTTACCATTTACCTGTCTGCAGACCTGCCTACCTACCTGCCTGCTTCCTTGATTGATAAATTGATTGATTGATTGATTGATGCACTGGCTGACTAACTTCTTTGCATATAGCCTGAAGGTTGCAGGTAGATAAACTGTGTTTCCAATTTTTGGGCTGTATTTTTTTATTTTCTCTTCCTCCATAGAGGAAAGGAGCATATTCAGTTTAATTATCAGATTAATACTGCATATAGAGCGACAGTCATGTATGCATTGACACCTCTGTCTCACACTGTCATACTCACACACACACATACACATACACACACACACACACACACACACACACACACACACACACACACACACACACACCACACACACAACATACACACACTATCATTAACACCATAGTCTAGTTTAGAAGGAAGTGACATATGGCAGACAGTCAGACAGACAGACAGACAAATTGACAGATAGACAGACAGATTGATAGAAAGACAGACAGACAGACTGACAGAAAATATACACTAAACAGATATACAGATTGAAAAATAGACACATGCAGAAAGACGGACAAACGGACAGATAAACAAATTGACAGATAGATAGACAGGTAGATTGACAGATTGACAAATAGACACAGGTTCAGACAGACAGACAGATATTCAGAAAAAATAACATCTGGTGGAATCACTTGAGTCATAGTTACATTGGGTTGTATGATATTGTTGTGGCAACATGATGTGTAATGGTTGGGAGGGTGGTATTATGTTAAAGTGACGGACATACTATTTTGCATAGTATTGTCTCGTATTGTGTTGTACTGTTTTGTACTGTGCTGTACTGTTTTGTACTGTGCTGTACTGTCTTCTCTTGCTTTCTATTGCATCGTGGGGACGGGATAGCTCACTGGTCAAGCCAATGTCAAGCAGCATCAAGTGAATGGTTGACCTTTTGCACGCCTTGACTTCAGTACAGTCCCCCAGTTCACCCAGCTGGAAATGGCTACCTGCCCTCCTTAGGGTCAGGGAAGGGAAAGCAGCGAGGGAGAGGACATGGGTGCCTATGCTAGCCCCTAGAGAAGCGGCGGTCTTTGATGCCTCGCTCCCCTAGGACTGCCTAGGTTATGGAAACCCCTTTACCGTGACCTGTTATTGAATTGTTCCACATTGTATTGTTCAGTGCTGAATTGTTCTACATTGTATTGTTCAGTGCTGAATTGTTCTCTGTTGTATGGTATTGCAGTGTGATGTGTTGCATTATATTGTATTGTACTCTACTGTTTTGTACAGTGTTGTCTTGCGATGTTTTGTGTCGTGTTGTATTACAGCGTTCTGTATTGTATTGCATTGCGTTACAGTGACTTGGTTTGCGTTGTTCTACATTGTATTGCACTGTAATGTTTTGTTCGGCACTGTTTTGTTTTGCGTTGAATTGTATTGTAATTGTTGTATTGCATTGTAAGTTGTATTGTTTTGTTGTGATTTTTTTTTTTTTTTTAATTTTTTTTTTACTGTAATGTTCTACTTCAAATTCTATCATATTTTGTGTTGCATTGTGTAGTATTGTATTGTATTGTATTGTATTGTATTGTATTGTATTGTATTGTATTGTATTGTATTGTATTGTATTGTATTGTATTGTTTGTATTGTTTTGTACTGTACTGTGTTGTGTTGTACTGTATTGCATTGTATGGTACTGTATTACATTGCACTGTATTGTGCTGTTTTATTTTGCATTGTATTACATTGCATTGCATTGCATTTAATTGTATAGCATTGCATTGTAGTACTGTTGTTGTAACTTTTGTTGTTGTTGCTGTTATAAAGTCAACTTCCTGGCTAACTATTTGGAGCGCTCCTACTACGCATGTCTTCAATGGAACCCTGACAGGACTTCCGGCCTGCACTGCCTTGACTGCTGACCTCTGCACTGTGACTTGTTGGCTCATTTTTTGATTGTTGCTCAGAAAGCCGTGATGTCACGTTCGGCGCTCGAGTGACAATCAAAGCGTGGTGCCGGCATTGAAGCATCTGTCTGCGTCCTGCTCTGCTGTCTTCCGCCTCCTCCATGTCTTCTTCAGTTTTTGTCATGCTGCACCATTTGGAGAAAAATATATTTCGACGCCATTTTGGCCTAGATATGAATACAGACACGAACACTTTATTGTGTGGCAGCAGAGAAAGTCATGTAGCTAGGCTATGAGCTGGTAAAAAGACAAAAGGTAAAGGTGTCCCATAACCTGTGTGGTCGTAGGGGAGCGAGGCGTCAGAGACCTCAGCTTCTCTAGGGGCCAGCATGTTGAGGACGGCGCCCATCTCCTCTCTGAGCAGGGAAGGAAACATCAAAGATCTCCGGTCGGGAGGTGACTTCCTTAATGGCGGACAAACTGTTGCTTATGTATAATCTCTCAATTGATGAACCTTGCTGCTCTAGCCCAGGAACAAAAATCCCCCATAAAACAAGCAAGCAAACAGATCTTCACCTTTGTGATGTATCACATTGAGAAAAAATGAGAATGGATGGAATGTTTTGTTGAAGAAATGAATAATAAATAAAATCTAAAACAAACTGGATGATGTAAATGTCTGTGTGTGCTTGATACTTGAGTTTTTTTGTTTTGCTTTTTTAATAGATTTGAACATGTGAAGTCAGCTTTGTTAAAATTAAGTAACGGTGTGACTGCAAGTTGACGTATGTATGATGTGCTGATTGTGACTTCATTAAAATGCATTTGTACCTGTCACAGTGGGGTTACCCGGTGGTCAGAGCACTCGCTCTCCCCAAGCGAAGGTTAAGCAGTGTCTGGCGGGGTTGCCTCCCCAGTGGGTGACCGTTTGCGCGCCTTGGCTTCAGTACAGTCCCCCTGTTCACCCAGCTGTAAATGGGTACCTGTCCTCTTTAGGGTCAGGGAAGGTAAAGCAGCGAGGGAGAGGAGATGGGCACCGCCCTCAATATGCTGGCCCCTGGAGAAGCTGAGGTCTCTGATATCTCACTTTTCAACGACCGCATAGGTTATAATAATAATAATAATAATAATAATAATAATAATAATAATAATAATAATAATAATGATAATAATAATACATGGAATTTATATAGCGCTATATCTTGCAAAAACAAATCAAAGCGCTTGCATTCGCCCTATACAACACACAAACTATCAATTTTCATTGATTGTTTTAGAAAATAGCAAATTCGAATGTACACACACACACACACACACACACACACACACACACACACACACACACACACACACACACACACACACACACACACACACACACACACACACACACAGGGTATGGCAAGACCTATCCCTTCTTTTCCCTTGTCTCTTGTTCATCTAACCCCTGTGTGTTTTTATAAAAAAATCTCGCATTTGGGGTAAAGCTGGATTTAGCACGGTTCTGTCATCCAAAACATTACAATATTTTTGTGGTGCAGGGGTTTGTGTATGTTCATCTCCTTTCTCTCTGTATAAGAGCTTGAGGAATCCACATGCACAAAACGCTACACTTCTCCACTGACAGGGGAACGCTTCCTCCAGACCTGTCCAGCACACCAACACCTGAGTGAAGGCCGATAATTATCTGGCCTGCTGACCTGCCCATGAGGGTCAAGCTCTTCAGACACCTGAAAGGCCTTCAGCGCTCAGCAGCTTTTGTCAGGGCCTCTGGAGTTGCTGACTGACCATTCAAAAAAGAAGAAGAAGAAGAAGAAGAAGGCCACAAGTCACAGAAGGATCCTCACAGATGACACAATGCTACAATATGCACAGTAGTCCTCATACATAATAGGCAACACAGCAGTGTACACAATAGTCCTCAAAGATGCAGTCTATAGTTTTTAATGCTAACAATCTCCTCGCGGAAGGTAGCTGACAAATAAAATATACACAGTTCTGTATGGCAAGGTTTTCTTGGACCCCCCCCAAAAAACAACAACAACCAACAACAACAAGAAAAAAAAACAACCCAAAACAAATCAACACAACAGAAACAAAACAAAACAAACAAAAACAAACAAAACCCCAAAAGCCAGCAAGAGACGGGGCAGGCCAAGCAGAAATGTATTTCATTCTTCTTCAGAGAGAGCTCTGATGTTCACCAATGGTGCTATTTTTGTGTGTTCGACCATCCATGCCCATCATTAAGGTAGCTGCACTCCAACTTCGGGGACGAGGCCTAATCACGAAACCGGTGTGCATGCATTTCTTCAATGTTGTCATCCGTTATTACTGACACGCAAGTGGCCTACTCTTCAGTAAAGGCGGAACGGGGTTTAACGTGTGTGTGTGAGATGTACGGCGTGTGTTTGTACACTGAGTCATTGTTTATAGCTATAGTCCCAGCTGAAGGACTTGGGAGAGATTGGAGTCTGCATTGATATCGTCTCCAAAGGGAAAAATCCCTTAGAATGGGGGTCTAGGTGGTGACTAGATCCAGGCCGCCAATCGCGAGCTCAACACTCTAAACACATCTATTCCCCCCCCCCCCCCCCCCCCCCCCCCCCCCCCCGCAGAAATCGAGGACAGATGGTAAAGAATGCAGGGCACTAGTTAAGTCAAGTCAAGTCAGTAACAGCACTCATCCCCTGATGGGTAACACAACGCTGGCAGGCACATAATTTCTTATTTCTTGCACGATTAATGCAAAAAACCCCAAACCAACATTCAATGCAAGAAAAAAACATTTAATGCAAAAAAAAACATTTAATGCAAGAAAAAAACTTTTAATGCAAGAAAAAATGCAAGAATAATGCAAGAAAAAAACATCAGATGCAAGAAAAAAACAACATTTAATGCAAGAAAAAAAACAACATTTAATGCAAGAAAAACAACATTTAATGCAAGAAAAAAAATTTTTACTGCAAGAAAAAAACATTTAATACAAGAAAAAAACATACATTTAATGCAAGAAAAAAACAACATTTAATGCAAGAATAATGGAAGACAAAAACAACATTTAATGCAAGAAAAAAAAACATTTCATGCAAGAAAATTTTTTTTACTGCAAGAAAAAAACATTTAATACAAGAAAAAAAACATTTAATGCAAGAATGATGCAAGAAAAAATTAATACAAGAAAAAAAACCATTTAATGCAAGAAAAAAACAGCATTTAATGCAAGAAAAAAACAACATTTAATGCAAGAAAAACCAACAACATTTAATGCAAGTAAAAAAACCCAACATTTAATGCAAGGAAAAAACAAGAACATTTAATGCATAAAAAAAAACCAAAACATTTAATGAAGAAATAAACAACATTTTATGCAAGATCAAAAAACCTACGACAACTGTTCCTTGCAAAATTCTGTTTAAAAAAAAAAAAAAAGAAAAAAAAAAGAGAAAAAAGGGGATAATAAACAAAAAGAGAGAGAGCTAGAGGCAACATAGGGCAAAGAGGGGAGGGCATGGCAAGGCAAGGCAGGCAAAGGAGACGAGACAAGACAAGACTTGCCAGCAAAGCAAAACATGGAAGGAGGGGGCCACCATGACGCAGTGTTAGCGCCTTAGGTTTTGTACTGGAAGGTTACGGGTTCGAATCCCACAACAGTCATGGGGATTTTTTTCGGACCCCAGCCAGCCCCTACCCAGAGTGAGTGTGCTGGGGCTCAGTGGTAAGACTAGGAGTACACGGTCTAGCTTCGTTTACTTTACGGATGCGATTCTGAGTTTGGCTCAAATTACCTAACACTGCAGGTGTCTGTATCTCTCGGGCAATGTTGATGCCGAGATATTTCATGACAGTAAGCGTAGAGTACAACCCTGTCAAGTATTCTCAAAGCACAAGCACTGCCATAACAGCATCATTACATCATTTCCATCATCACTGATCATAGGAGAGGGTCGTTGGAGGGACGTTGTGTGGTCACCACCTCGGGTGGGCGTACCACTCATTCTGGCTCCACGACTGAGCTAAAACCCGTCATTATATGGCTTAGTAAGGTGTTCTGTGTATATTAGCTCAGAACAGGCATCACTGAACACCACCAAAGTGACCCAGCAGCAGTGCAGGGCCTCTCTGGCTGGTGGCCCCACGGCGGCTGACATTACTGGGCTCCCTGTGGGCTTGTGACCCTGAGGATGGGGCATAACGAATCTGGGCATGGCTGGGGCGGGGAGATTGAGATGAGCGGCGTGGGAACAGCTGGAGAGGAACGTCATCCCTGGTGAATGTTTTATACAGTCTGGCTCCGCGACAAATTAACTCATTACTGTCGTCAGTGCGTGACTGAATAGCTAGTAGTATCCTACATGTATTACTTCCCAACAGACACCAATGAACACCACTGAAGTGACCCAGCAGCAGTGCAGGGCCCTTGTGGCTTGTGGCCCCGCAGTGGCCTCACATTTATTTATTTATTTATTATTTATTTATTTATTTATTTATTTATATCGAGGATAATGGAAAAAGCACTCTTGTGCTTTTTTTCATTCAGTCCCCGTGTGTATGCAGTTTTGTATATATTGTCATCTGTTCCCACCGGCACACCATGGCCTACTCTTACAAGAAGCGGAACAGGATTTAACATGTGCCAAAGATGTTCTGCGTGCGTTCGCACACGGGGCCTCGGTTTACAGTGTCATTCGAAAGACTTTTGGGGAGAGTGGAGTCACACTGATGTTAACTCCAGGGGAAAAATCCCCTCCAACGGGAATTGAACTCGGGTCTTCAAATTTGCGAACGCAATGTTCTGACCACTAGGCTATCCCGTCCCTGGACAACTCCAGGAACGGCTGAGGGGGGGAGGGGGGAACAAGCTGTGTGGGAACAGCAGAACAACAACATCACCACAGAAACGAGGGGCAGAAAAAAGCAGGGCAAAGCATGGCAAAGCAAGGCAAGGAGGGGCAACACTTCGAACTCTGAATGACTCATTGGGTTCATATCGGTTTTGGGGAGCAGTAATTGCTTTTTTGTTAAGAGCAGATGGGAAGTGGGGATGGGAGAGAGGGGGGGAGGTGGTGAAAAGGTGGGACGGAGGGGGGGGGGGGGGATAGGTTCTTGCTGGGTCGTCTTCTTAGTATCCTGTGGGTTAATAAATGATAGTTTGATATGATGTAATTGTTTTGATTCATGTTTAAAGGGCTCCGTGTGTGTGTTGTGTGTTTGTGTTGTGTGTGTGTGTGTGTGTGTGTGTGTGTGTGTGTGTGTGTGTGTGTGTGTGTGTGTGTGTGTGTGTATGTGTGTGTGTATGTGTGTGTATGTGTGTGTGCGTGTATGTGTGTTTGTGTGTGTGCGTGCATCTGATATATCGTAATTATATGATTAAATATAATTATACATATATAATTAAAACATTTACACACACACACACACACACACACACACACCACACACACACACACACACACACACACACAATATATATATATATATATATTATATATATATATATATATATATATATATATATATATATATATATATATATGTATTTGTGTGTGTATGCGCGCTCGTAAGTATGTGTTTATGTGTGTGTGCACGTGCATGCATGTGTTTTTGTGTGTAGGTGGGTATGTGTGCGTACATGTATACGTGTCAGCGTGCAGACACCTTCGCACACACACAAAACACACACACACACAAACACACACACCGCGCACACACACACACGCACACACAAACACAAACACACAACACACACACACAAACAACACACACAGTGGTGTACTTATAACTCCAATCGAACAGTCTATCGACCCAGGCTGACAGCTTGTTTCAGAGGGCGTCTTGTGTTGATGCTGTTGATGTTGATGTTTGTAGGAGGAGAGGAGGAGGGAGGAGGAGAGTAGATGGAAGGGGGGGGGGGGGTTATTGACAGGCTGTCAGAAAAGTCATCGATGTCATCGATCAGCCTCTTAGCTCCATCCATCACAGGCAACGCAACAGGCCTTTTCTGCATCACGGCTACTGCCGCTGACTGGAAACAGCTGGCTTCCTTGTTCACCACGCGTGTTCTGCCCTCATGTGTGTGTATGGGGGGGGGGGGGGGGGGGGGTTGAGGGGGGGGGGGGGGGGGTTAGGGGGTGAAGGGAGAGGATGGAGATGGTGGTGCATTCGTGCATGGGGGCGTATGGGCGTGTGTGGTGTGAGTGTGTGGAGGGGGGTGGGGGATGGGGGTGTGTGTGTTATGTTGCATTTTGGTGTGTGTGTGTGTGTGTGTGTGTGGTGAGTGATGTGAGTGTGTGTGTGTGTGTGTGTGTGTGTGTGTGTGGTGTGTGTGGTGGGGTGTGTGTGTGTGTGTGTGTGTGTGTGTGTGTGTGTACAGACACAACACACACACACACACACACACAGAGCCAGAAAGAGACGGAGAGAGACAGAGACAGAGAAAGAGAGACAGAGAGAAAAACAGACAACCAGTTAGCCCACCAGCCAGCCAGCCAGCCAGCCAGCCAGCAGACAGACATACAGACAGGGGGCACAGAAAGCATTTCCAAAGCCCAGAACACACTGCACTGTTGTGAAGATCAAAGACAGGTTTGGCGTTTATTGTCAGAAGGGCAAGAACCGTTCTGTGATAATACTGAATTAGTAATAACCATCGTTCCTGTACACACACACACACAACACACACACACACAAACACACACAACACACACACCACACACACACACACACACACACACAACACACACACACACAACACACACACACATTGTTGCCCACTCATTCAATTCATACGGATCAATATCATTACAGTTGATGATGCATATAAACAACAGCTACAATCGTTTCATTTACAAAAATCTAACCAAAACACAACAGCAACAAAACAAAAAAAGCAACAAAAAAGTTAGGCTTTAAGTTGTTCAAACCAAATATGCAAAAAGAACATTAAGAAAGACTTCAAAACTTCTTTTGTGATTGTCGATTTTTTCCCCGGGAACATTTTTTCCAAAGACTACTCAGAAAAAAATTGGAATATGGAATGTAAAGCAGTGTTGTTAAAGCAATGAGACAGAAAGACAGAAGAATGCGGGAAAGAAAGGGAGACAAAAACGGAGAAGAGATTGCACAAAGAAATAATCTCACAGAAAACAAAGGAGGAAGAGAAAGACGACAAACAGACAACAACACCACCAGCAAAAACAATAAAAACACCTGCAACAAACAGCAATACCATTATATAACAACAATAATCACAACAACAGAGCTATCACAACCACCACCTGTTACGACAACACCAACAATGATAGTGACAATATCATCAACAGCAACAGTAGAACAAAACACCACCACCCTCACAGACAGACATGGAGTGGAAGACTCGAGACGTGAAAAAAAAAATCCGATGATATATATATATATTATATATATATATATATAAAACTCGATGTCAACAGGGCAACTCTCCAAAAGTGAAGACAAAACCAAACAAAATATGTTTTTCCTTCTATCAAAACGAATCAAACAAAAGCGAACTCTCTCCCTCCCTTCCTCAACACGCACGCACGAACGCACACACACACACACACACACACACACACACACACACACACACACACACACACACACACACACACACACACACAAGGAGATTAAAATCTGTACAACTATATACATGTTAAAACAGGGTTATAAAACCAGCTCTACTGTCTTTCCTTGAATCAACGCCCTGGTCAACCATAAGGTCAACTAGCCTAGGACGGTCATAGCGTAGTGACTCACTCTACAGGATGCACTACGACACGGAGATGGACATCAACGAAGCTCTAGATGAGACAGAATCCATCACCTGAGAACTCAAAGTAAGCAACAAAAAAGACAGAACAAAACGAACAAAAACAACAAAACCCTTTAAGCCAAAAAAAAAGTAAAACCACAAATTTAAACAAAAGATTAGAAAACAAAAAAATAAAACCTTGTACGTAATCTCATACATCTCACTCATCCCACCTGGGAATCATCGCAGACCCTCATTACACACTGGATGTAAAATGTGCCTGTGTACGGCTGTTTTCAAGGACTTTGCCATAACAGGCAGCCACACTCCGACTTCAGAGGTTTTTTCAGGAATGGAAACATGCTGTCACATCAGAGGGTCGTGTAGATTGTCATGACAGAACAGGATCAAAGCACTTTCGTCCACAATCTTTACTTCTTGCTAAACTTCAAGGCCCAAGTATATACAGAAAAATGAAAAGACAGATGAAATGAATACGCTGGTCTATCCAGGACGTTCAGTGTGATATTGTCAGTGTATACCACTTCCAGTCACAGCAGTATTCTCTCTGTGAAGTTTTGGACTGCTCTCCCTAGGCAGAGTGTGTCACTACTAATCAGCTCTAACTGTTGCTTTATATTTTCCTTTTCCTGTCTGCTTGTTTTCATTGTATCCGCATCAAAGCTTTTTCTCTATAAATCTCACCAGAAACAACGCTTATAGTGTCTTGGTTTCTGTAACGTGCCTAAATGCATATCACACATGACCTAAATTTACACGTGTCATCTGAATGACAATCACCCAAGACCACCACTCTCAAGATCTAAGGGATGGGAAGAACAGTTCACTCTCACGTGGATCGAACATCCGAAAGACAAGTACTCAGACCATCCTCGAACTAGTCAGAAGGGAGGAGCCATTCAGAGTCAAACGGGATCAAACCCTCACTCCTCCACTTTCAAACAGGGCTTTAATCTGCACCACCGATCCACCCTTACAAAAATTAGTACTAAATAAAATGAAAAAAAAACAGAAAAAAAGAGAAACAGATATAATTATGTCGTCCCCACGATGGAGACATCTCACTTTCCAGGCAGGTGCTTTACCTAGAAACCACCTACCCACCGTTACAAAAAAAGAATAATAAATAAACCGATCGAAATTAAGAAAAAAAAAGAAACAGATACGTTCGTCCCTACGATCAAACTCATGACTTTCTAGGCAGGTGGTTTACCTCTAAGACCACCGACCCGCCGTTACAAAGTCAAAGTCAAAAATTTATTTCCAGTGGAAAAAAAAAGTCATAAATATGTTTTTAAAGCATTAACCAATAAAAAGAAACAGATAGTACATGATACAGTTATTGTCCTTCAACTGGACAGTGGCCCAGTGGTCGGCCCCCTCACACCCTGACGGGCGGGTCTTTGCGCATTCGCACGGACTTGAGCGTGGTGGCCAGGGTGGTCTGTCTGTAGGCATCCCAGTCCACGCTGGTCTGCAGTCTGTCCTGCAGCTCCTCCTCACTTGGGTACGGGCACAGCTGCACAGAAAACAGCACCTTGAAGAGTTTATACCTCTGGGGGCTTACAATATCAGCAGACAAGTAAGACACAACACCCTTTTCTGGGCAGAACACTCGACATTTTTCAGTGACAAATAGAAGCAATTCTGAATTTAACCGTCATGGTGCGAAAACTGAAAGCATTTTGCGCCCGTGTCTGGCAGAGCAAATTTTCGGTTTATTCAAAACCTTCAGGCTAAAAGATTGGCCAACTCTTGCTTACATTGTGAGAAATTTTGATATTGCATTGAGACTTTGTGCATGAAATATCTGTTTTTTGATTCATGCTCACACACACAAGTCCACGCGTGTGCACGTGCGGGAGCATACATGCACATACACATACATGTTGACACAACACATGCACACATGAGCGTGTGCGCACGCACACACGCACACAGAGACACAGACACAGACAGACAGACAGACAGAGACAGACAGACAGACAGACAGACAGACAGACACGACAGACACACACACACACACACACACACACACACACACACACACACAGAGTCCAACTGACCGCTTGTCTCATGGTCCTGATCAGGCCCTCAGAGGCGTGGTCCTCATAGAATCCTTTGTTGACCAGCAGGACATCCGCCC
>CM060332.1:1318828-1323828 GCA_030674155.1 Stramonita haemastoma
CTCTCTCTCTCAGGTTTTCTATCATGTCACTGAACAAGTGTCTACTTACACACCATATGCAATGAACAGAGAGATGCAATGGAGAGACAGTGGATCGGGGTGTGGAAATAACGCACCTGCCTCAAAAGCGAAAAGTCCAAGTACGATCCGGGTTCGGGTTAGATCCCTGTCGCGCCCGAAACTCCCCACCCCCCTCACATCCAATAGGCCATAAGTGGTGGTCTGGGTGCTAGTCTTTCGGATGAGACGATAAACCAAGGTCAAGTGTGCAACACGTACCTAGTACACGTAAAAGAACCTACGGTAACAAGAAAGATGCCTGTGGCAAAATTCTTTAGAAAAAAAAAAGCAGCTCTAGGAAAAAAGCAAATACACATGCAGACAGAAAAAGAAAAAGATGGGTGGCGCTGCTCTTGTGGAGATATGCTGTCCCCTGGGAAGAGCAGCCGGAATTTTAGGTAGAAAAATGTACCATGACTTAAAGTGTTATACAATACAAAACAATCCAATCCAATGCAATGCAATACAATGCAATGCAATGCAATGCAATACAATGCAATGCAATGCAATACAATACAATGCAATGCAATGCAATACAATACAATGCAATGCAATGCAATACAATGCAATACAATACAATACTAACAAACAGACACTAGTTACCTTTGGGTTTTTTCCACTCGTAAGCTTCCACCTTTCGAAGTTTCTTCAGCACTGCAAGACTGCCCTGAAACAGAGAGTCTGTCGTCAGCTGTGGTTACATTCTAAGAAGTCGTTCGTCACAATGTGTGAACGTCAATTGTGACAGGACTATTGTAAGTTTACCTGTCCCTCAAGTCGTAATGCGGCTAGATACTGGGACGCCATCTATCACTATGTATGTATGGCAATAGTGACAGGACTCATAAGTTTACAAGTCCCAGAAGTTGGTATGCGGCTGCGTTTATGGTGGCCACAAAAGCTGACCATTGGTGAACCTCAGAGTTGTAGCCCTAGCCGAGGAAGGCAAAACAAACTGCACTTGTTCTGTACAGGATGTGTTGTGCTTTGTTGATGCTTCGTTCTTCCATAAAGATTCTGCTCAAATCAGGCTGGGGAAAAGATATTTTTACTTTTACTTTTTAAATTTTTTTTAATTTTTTTTTTTTCTAACATTTAAAAGGATTAGATTCAAATGTTAACTACGTATAAGATAAGGTAAAAGGTAGAGGTTAAGGTGTCCCATAACCTTAATGGTCGTAGGGGAACAAGGCGACAGAGACCTCAGCTTCCCCAGAAGCCAGCATATTGAGGGCGGCGCCCATCTCCTCTCCCTTGCTGTTTTACCTTCCCTGACCCTAAAGAGGGCAGGTACCCATTGACAGCTGGGTGAACTGTGTGACTGTACTGAAACCAAGGCGCACAAACGGTCACCCATCCAACTGGTAACTACGCTCAATGTTGCTTAACGATGGCTGGGGGAGAGCGAGCGCTCTGACCACTGAACTATCCCGTCCCCATAGCTATGTTTACATTTTTAAACGGTGCTATATCCTAATTCCTACTTATAAATGTTTTTCTTGACGCACTTTCTGCTTTCAAGTGTAAGAAGTAGCACAGACATACATTCGCACACGGACACTTTCGTGCGCATGCACGCACTAACACACACACACACACACACACACACACACACACACACACACACCACACACACAGTGCTAACGCTCGCGCGTACACACATAAAGGCTATACACTTTGGCAGGGTGATGGGGATTGGGGCTGTTGAAAGCAGGGACAGATATGAGATGAAAACAGGAGGGTGAAATCTTAGGTTTGTTTTCCTTATCCTCGAAATAAAAGAATTGAACTTGATGGATTTGATATGATCACTCACAGATTTGACGACGATGATCCAATCGGAATATCTGCTATCTTTGACGATGACATCTCCACGTCTGCACACACACACACACACACACACACACACACACACACACACACACACACACACACACACACACACACACACACACACACCACACACACACACACACACACACACACACACACACACACACACACCACACACGCACACACCACACAACGCACACACGCACGCACGCACGCACGCACGTATGTTCGTTCGCACGCACGCACACATATGTATACACGTATATATGTACATTTATGCTAAACACATACACACTTTGTTTAACTGCCACCACAAAGATTTAAATCAAAAACTTTCCATCGGTTGTAAAAACAGATGAATAGATAGATATATAGACAGACAGTCAGAAAAAAGACAGACAGACAGACAGAAAAAAGACAGACAGACAGACAGACAGACAGACAGACAGACAGACAGACAGACAGAGAGAGAGAGAGAGAGAGAGAGAGAGAGAGATAGATAGATAGATAGATAGATAGATAGATAGATAGATAGATAGATAGATAGATAGATAGATAGATAGATAGATAGATACTAAGATAGATAAATAGATTGATTGATTGGTTGATAGATATACAGACAGACAGAAAAATAGACAAACAGACAAACACACAGACTGGCAGATGGAGAGAAAAAGGATGAAACGTTACAGAAAGCAATTAACTCAACTGCTATATGTTGTCAAATGTAATTGCTAAATGCTAAACGTGCACATCTTCACAATAGAGACAGCGCCAGAAACGGCAGCATTTTGCTTTTCAGAGTAGGCAGATTCTTGTAGAGAGGCCAGAGTTTCTGCCACTGGATGCTGCACTGAAGACCCCTTTCTCCGCTACTGCTTACTTGAAGTACAGGAACACGCATTTGTTGTTCTCTTCGTCCAGCTTTTGCAAGGGCCAGCCTTGGAGGAAGGGAAGCGACCTGCACAAATAGGACACATTTTGTGTTGAGGATAAGTTGTTTCCCTTGTATTTTTGTTTTGAATCGCTCGCTCGCTCGCTCGCTCGCTCGCTCGTCCGTTCGTTCGTTCGTTTCGTGTGTGTGTGTGTGTGTGTTGTGTGTGTTGTGTGTGTGTGTGTGTGTGTGTGGTGTGTGTGTGTGTGTGCGTGCGTGCGTGCGTGCGTGCGTGCGTGCGTGCGTGCGTGCGTGCGTGCGTGCGTGCGTGCGGCGCGCGTGTGTGTGTGTGTGTGTGTGAGTGTGTGTGATTCTTTTATTTCGAGGATAATGGAATACACATATATACTCAAGATCCTGTACCCCTGTCAGCATTTTGGAGATTACGCAAACACGAACATACCCAGCATGCACCCTGTACCTAGCAGGGCTCCGCCAGTTTCAACTTGCCCAGTAGATGGGCTGAAAAATTTAGGGCAGTGCCTCAGCGACTGACTGTTAGAGAGTTTATAGACTCATGACATGGACAGAGAGATAGCGTCATTTGTGAACAATCATAAAATACTTTCTTTTTCTTCTTTTATCAAACGCTCAGAGAGCAGCTACTGTTGCCTGTCATATCAGTGAAAATGCTAGTTCAGCCGTTAGGCGCCTGAAAAGTCAGGCCCAGCGCATCCGACTTTGGCATAGAAGATAATTGTTATCTTTAAAGCCTTTCTGGAGGAAAAAATGTAGGAGAAAGGACCAAAAAGGCAGAAAATAGACAGAAAGGAAACGAGGCAGAAAAAGAGAGGGATAGAAAAGAGGGAACTCCAAATAGGAGGTTCTAGAGGGTGGGGATGCTAGTTTTACTGATAGGTCCTTGGCATCCCCACTGGGCAACTTTAAAAATAGTGTGTATTGTTTTCTAGTTTACTGTTTTTTTTTTTTATCTTTTTTTTTTTTAACTGACTTGATAAAGAGTTCGTGATCAGGATCGTTGACTGATTTCACTCCGCCACTCATGAAGATCTTGTGATAATCCTGAAAGGAAAATGAAATGACGAAACGAATAAGAGCAAACATATCAGCAAACAAGGGCTAAAAGTAAAGCCTTACATGACTACTTTGCGATGATCTCTCTCTTTTTTCTTTTCGCTCCTCGGCTAGACAGCCCCAAGGTTCACCAATGGTCAGAGTTTGCCATGCGACTGCTTTTACCCACCATAAAGGTAGCTGCATTCCAACTTCGGGGATGCATGCTGGGTATGTTCGTGTTTTCGTGCCCCACCGAACGCTGACATGCATTACAGGATCTTAAATGGGGATATTTGATCTTCTGCATGTGTATATACACAAAGGGAATCAAAGCACTGGCGGGTTTACACTGGAAGTTGACCTGGGAGATCATAAAAATCCCCACCTTTAATTTGCCATACGCCACCAAGATTCAAACCCACGACTGTCTGGGCCCATGGGATTGAAGTCAAAGGGTCTGAATTAACCACTCGGCAATGGCGTTCGCCCAACAATGAAAGTAACAGCGCCAGTCAATCAAGAACATAGTTAGGGATCTGCCATTATCAACACAGGCATAACGACATTCATAAAAACAAGAACAACAATACTTCGAGGCGAAGTATTATTAACAATACTCTAACAACATCAATACGATTAAGAACAAGGACAACTAGAAGATGCTATCATCATTCCGATGAGACTATCAACTGAGGTCCCGTGTGCGAACATATGCAGAACATCTTGCGCATACGTTAAAAAACCATTCCGCTTTCCGCATTGTGTGCCGGTGGGAACGGATGACAAAATTGACAAAACTGCATAAACACTAGGGCTGGATGTAAAAAAAAAAGCACATGAGAGCTTATTCCATTATCCTTGATATAACAGAATAAAAAATGTGTAGTGAATCATATAAATAATAAAATAGATAATAAAAATAAATAAAATGATAAACAAGAAGCATGCTATCATCAACAGAAAGACACAAACAACAACAACAACACCAACAAGAAGAAAAAAAAACAAGAACAAATAACCATCTCCATCTATAACACCAACAGCGACGACAACAATAATGACAACAACAAAAACATGGCCACGAATAACATCAACAACAATGAACATTATTCTCTGTATAAAAAGATGCATTCCACCCTCTGCAAATTCTTTGTCA
>CM060332.1:1336328-1338828 GCA_030674155.1 Stramonita haemastoma
TCTCTCTTATTTTGATGTTTTTGTTTCTTAAACCAGTTTAAAACAAACCTGATTTTATCGAATGATCATTTACCATAAAAGATTATGCGCAATAAACTGCCAGGTGTGTGTGTGTGGGGGGGGGGGGGTCATCTTATCAATGACTTACTTTAAGTGAGTGGGACTTTGCAGATTACTATAATTTATTGCATCGTATTGTATTATATTGTGTTGAATTGTATAGTTTTGTATTGTGCTGTATTATATTGTAGTGTAGTGCATAGTATTGTATTGAATTGTATTGTATAGTTTCGTATTTTATTGTATCGTATTATATTGTTTCGTATAGTCGTATCGTGTTGTAATGTACTGTACTGTATTGTATTTATTGTTTGGGCTAATGCTTTAGAAAATATGCCAGTCCTCATGTTTACTTTGTTTCTTTATAAAAGATGGCTGTCTTCTATAAGATGTTGCCTGAAGCAACACTCTTATTGGTTCTTGGTCCTTTTGCATGCACTAAATGCTATCACACACAGGACCCCTGTTTCTCATCACAAACACACGTACTTACCCCTTTTCATTCCCTGCCCCGGGAGACTGCAGAGGCAACAGGGAAAGTGCCCCTCCGCTCCCTGCTGGGTATCCGGGCATTGGCCTCATCCGTCACGTGATCCCCAGGGGCTGCAGCGATTGGCCGAGCGCCGGCTAGAAACCGGAAATGTGGCTTTCCATCTGTTGCGAAGTTTCATTCTGTTGCTTCCTGTGAGATTTGAAAGTTGTTTGAATGATGGCGTGATCATGACATCTTTTGTAAAAGTTCTCTTAAGTAGGTATTACATTTATAGAAATGAGGCTTTTGAACACGTAAGCTTTGGAATACAGAAGGTTTGGAGTTTAGAACCAAACACTTCAAGCTCATATAATGGCAAGAGAACAAACCTCAAACCTTCTTTTTCAATACCTTTCTCTTTGTATCTCTAAAGTTCGGACTGAAATGAGAATCGAACCACTCTTCTATGTAGGTGTTGTTAGCTCTGGACCCTAATCCGACCCACCCAATAACCAACCCATCCCATACATCACACCCAACCCCAAACAGCATAAACCCACCCCACCAACAGCAGATTTACCCCAATCCCAACACCCATCACCGACATCCGACAAGGGATGGCCTAGTGGTCAGAACATTGCCTCGCTATCTGACGACCCGGGTTTGAATCCCGTTCGGGGGGATTTTTCCCCTGGAGTTAACATCAGTGCTGACTCCACTCTCCCAAAAGTCTTTCGGATGAGACTATAAACCGAGGTCCCGTGTGCGAACGCACGCAGAACATCTTGCGCACACGTTAAATCCTGTTCCGCTTTTCGAAAGGGTAGGCCATAGCATGCTGATGGGAAAAGATGATAAAATTTACAAAACTGCATATACACTAGGACTGGGTGTAAAAAAAAAAGCACATGAGTGCTTATTCCATTATCCTCGAGATGAAAGAATAAATAAATAAATAAATAAATAAATAAATTTTAAAAAAACAAAAAAAAACACTGCTATGTCTACTATGTATGTCATCTATTGTAATGTAAAGTCATCCATCACAATGTATAGGAATATGACACTACTGTCATAAATTTACTTGTTGACCTGCCAAGGTATGCTTGTATATTTGGTGATACTTTTCCTGAATAATATCTGTTTAAACCAAAATAAAAACACCGACACCCAACCCAAACACCACACCCCAACCTAACCAACCCCAACACACAACCCAAACACCACACCCCAACCTAACCAACCCCAACACACAACCCAACACCACATCCCAACCTAACCAACCCAACACACATCCCAACCTAACCAACCCAAACACCACACCCAACCTAATCAACCCAACACCCAACCAACACCACACCCAACTAACCAAACCAAACACCAACCAACACACACCCCAACTAACCAACCCACAACACCACAACCCAACATACCACACCCTAACCTAACAACCCAACACCCAACAACACCAACTCCCAACTAACAACCCCAACACCCAACCCAAACACACACCCAACCTATTCAAACTACACCAACACAACACCCACCTTCCATCCCAGCACACTGGCAGAAACACCCCCACCCCCACACCCCCAGCAGCCTCGCTGAAGGAGGGGATCTTGCCGCTGCGGGTGTTGGGAGATGGCCAGGGTGTGGGAGGACAGGATGTTGAGGAAGGCGGAGTCTATGGACACGCCTCGGCTCCACCGCTTGGACGTTTCGTACGACGTCTTGGGGTACAGGGAGGGCAGGTGGTGGTGTTGGTGGTTGAGGTGGTGTTGGGGGTCTTGGGGGATTTAGGGGTTTTCGGGGTTTTCGGGGTGGTGAGGGTGGTGCTGATGGAGGGTGGTTCGTTTGTCGTCATGGTGGATGTTGACGTGAAGGGGGGGGGGGGGGTGAAGGTTGGTTGAAGAGGAGTGTTGGGGTTTTCTTTGCGATGTTGTTGGTGCTTTGTCGTGCCTTCACGAG
>CM060332.1:1356328-1383828 GCA_030674155.1 Stramonita haemastoma
CATCATGTCCATCTGTTAAAACAGTTCAGACCAAGGTGAAGGTTAAAATAGGTCTTAGATCGATTTTAGTTATCAAACTAAAACATTCTGCTTCAAAGTGATCACCACAGAGCATACGAGTCCTTCACTTAACTTAAATTCTAAGAATTCGTAAATAGATCAGTGCAAAAGATGCCTGGTATATTGTCCAGATGATCGTCTACAGGAATCCAGTCCACGTGCTGTGTTCTCCACTGTCCATACATGGCACTGGCAGTTCACGGGGATATCGGCACAACCCGTGAATTCTGTCAGTGCCATCTACTGACAGGGGATTTTGCTCCCAGTCACTTGGGGTGTCTGCGTCATCATAGTTCACATCCCCTGTAACTGACAATGACGTAACCGTTGTCACCACACTGAGCGTTGCCCCAAATTCCCCACTCATTTCCAGGCTGACAGGAATCCAGACCACGTGTTGTGATCTCCACTGTCCATACATGGCACCGGCAGTTCACGGGGATATCGGCACAACCCTGATTTGTCAGTGACAATTACTGACAGGAGATTTTGCTCTCTAGTCACCTGCAGAGGCCATGTCTTGTTATGCTGTAAAACAGACACCACATCACCAAGAACTGCCTCATCTCCAGTACAATGTACTCAGTTGGAATGCAACATCTAGAATATAACTTTCAGGGCTTCAGGCTTTTTCGTTCTACAGGCAGAGTCCTGTGTAATGAAGTCTGAACACGGTCAGAGGACTTGGAGAAAGGTGAATAAACCGACATCGACCATGTCATTTTGAAATCGTCTACAATTCCAAATGCTCACAATGACTTAAATGTATGTAAGTAGAAAGTCACTTTTCACAAATGACAATATCAAGGGGTTTTTTGTTTTGTTTTTTTAATGAAGTGAAGCTTCAAGGTGAAAAACGTTTCCTTTCTAAACCTAACTCAGATTTGGATTTGTGCAAAGAACAAATACAAAAATGACAAGTGCATGTGTGTGCACATGTGGGCGCATTCACAACACACCAAAACACACACACACACACACACACACACACACACACACACACACACACACACACACACACACAACACACACACACACACACACATTTTTACCTGCTGTACCTAGTTTGTCACTGGATCAGATTTTGTCTGAACCTTCTTTGCTGTTGGACATTGTGTTAGCGTTGAAAAGAAGTCCAATAATCCAGTTTTTGTAGTGTTAGGATTAGTTTCTTATTTCAGCATTGTTAAATGACATTTTTCCGTTTATTGTTAACTCTTTCAGGTTTTTGTTTTGTTTTGTTTTTTTGTTTGTTTGTTTGCTTGTTTGTCTAAAATCACGAAATGTGAATAGACGTTAAACTGAAGATACACACACACACACACACACACACACACACACACACACACACACACACACACACACACACACACACACACAGGGGAATGTAACCCACCTTTCCACCCCTGTCCACATGTCAGAGCATTGCCAGTTCAGCGCTGTCAGGACAACCAGCCTGACTCCTGTCACTGCTGCAGATCCCACAGCAGACTGGGCCTCAGTCACCCACACCCCGCCTCACTGCAGCCCTCAGTGTGGTGTCCACTTCTTTCAACAAAACACAAATGGCTTGCTGTAACAGTCATAATCCTTGCTGTATCAGTCACCACAGTCATAATCCTTGCTATAGCAGTCATAATCCTTGCTGTAGCTGTCATAATCCTTGCTGTAGCAGTCATAATCCTTGCTGTAGCAGTCATAATCCTTGCTATAGCAGTCATAATCCTTGCTGTAGCTGTCATAATCCTTGCTGTAGCTGTCATAATCCTTGCTGTATATTCCCATGCATAAGATAACATTCCCATAACCACACCCCTTTCTAAGCTATTAAGCATTCCAGCAATTACAAAAATGTCCCAAGTAGAGCGGTATTTTGGTTGTTTTTACAAAAATAAAGTTTGGTTTGCTTTAAAGCTATCAAAGCAACAATTAAATGTTCTTTTAACCATTCAAAATTCTATGAATACGGGTCTGGGTTAGTGCAAACAGAATTGCGTACTCGATTTTCCACATGATTTCTCGACAGGAATCCAGTCCACGTGTTGTGTTCTCCACTGTCCATACATGGCACCGGCAGTTCACGGGGATATCGGCACAACCCGTGAATTTGGTCAGTGCCATCTACTGACAGGGGGGTCACTCTCCAGTCCTGTGCTCAGCGGTGACACTGGAACCACATTCAGCTTCATCCACTCCACCATAAGAATTTGAGAGTGTTGCTCAGATTACCTGACCAAGGTAATTAGGTGTCTCTCAGGCCCGGCTGACACCGGGATATATTATAGTGAGCGTAGAGTACAACCCTGTCAAATAGTCTCAAAGCAGATGCACTTCCACAGCAGCAGCATCACATCACTCATTACCATTGATGATCATGTAATAATAAAATTTGCTTCTGGTGGATCGGTGGTTCAGGAGGTAACGCGCCTTGCCTAGAAAGTCCGGGTCGGAGTGTGCGGTCATTTGATTCCCGTTTGGGCCCAAAACTTTAACCCCATCCATTAGACCATAAATTGTCTGGGTGCTAGTCTTTCGGAGGAGACGATGAACCGAGTTCCCGTGTGACATTAGAGCACGTAAAAGAACAGCAACGAGGGGGTTGTCCCTGGCTAAATTGTGTAGAAAAAAAGTGACTGATAGGGAAACAAATACAGTCGCAGGAAGGGAAAAAATGGGTAGGCGCTGCACTTGTGGCGAAGTGCTCTCCTCTGGGAGAGCAGCCCGAATTTCGCACAGAGAAATCTGCTGTGACATAAAGTGGTATAAAATAAAATAAAAATGATTCGGTGGCCCCCATTGCTCTGGACTCGTGACATTGTTTCTCCATACACTGAGAACAAAGCTTGTAGCAGTTTGTGGCAAAGCCTTTAGGGTGGGAGGTTCTTGGAGGACGATTGTTGGAGGGGCGTTGTGGTGGTCACCTTGGAGTGACACTCAGTCTGGCTCCGCGACTGAGCTAATACTGCCGTTAGTAGGGGGCTTAGGTGGTGTCCTGCGAAAGTTGGCTCAGGACAGGCACTACTGAACACCACCAAAGTGACCCAGCAGAAGTGCAGGGCCCCTCTGGCTGGTGGCTCCACGGCGGCCTAATATTGATGGGCTCCCTGAGGATCTCCGACCCCGAGGATAAGACATAACGAATCTGGGTATGGCTGTGGTGGGGAGATTGAAATGAGCGGCGTGGGAACAGCAGGATGGGAACAGCAGGATGGGAACAGCAGGATGGGGACAGCAGCATGGGAACAGCAGGATGGGAACAGCAGCATGGGAACAGCAGCATGGGAACAGCAGGATGGGGATGGGAACAGCAGGATGGGAACAGCAGCATGGGAACAGCAGCATGGGAACAGCAGCATGGGAACAGCAGGATGGGAACAGCAGCATGGGAACAGCAGCATGGGAACAGCAGCATGGGAACAGCAGCATGGGAACAGCAGCATGGGAACAGCAGCATGGGAACAGCAGCATGGGAACAGCAGAATGGGGATGGGAACAGCAGGATGGGAACAGCAGCAGGGAACAGCAGCATGGGAACAGCAGCATGGGAACAGCAGGATGGGAACAGCAGGATGGGAACAGCAGGATGGGAACAGCAGCATGGGAACAGCAGCATAGGAACAGCAGGATGGGGATGGGAACAGCAGGATGGGAACAGCAGCATGGGAACAGCAGCATGGGAACAGCAGCATGGGAACAGCAGCATGAGAACAGCAGCATGGGAACAGCAGGATGGGAACAGCAGGATGGGGATGGGAACAGCAGGATGGGAACAGCAGCATGGGAACAGCAGGATGGGAACAGCAGGATGGGAACAGCAGCATGGGAACAGCAGCATGGGAACAGCAGCATGGGAGCAGCAGCATGGGAACAGCAGGATGGGAACAGCAGGATGGGAACAGCAGGATGGGAACAGCAGGATGGGGACGTCACAAGATGAGGAGGCAAAACCAAATTTTGCTTTGAGGTGATCATAGCAACAATAGCTCATTCTCTCCATTTCACATTCTTAAAATGCAGACCGAGGTCAGTGCAAACAATAGAACTGCCTACTTTATTGTCCACATGATTGTCTACAGGAATCCAATCCACGTGCTGTGTTCTCCACTGTCCATACATGGCACTGGCAGTCCACGGGAATATCAGCACAACCCTGCTTGCTTTGATGCCATCTATTGACAGAAGTGCTTACACCCTGGTCGCTTGCAATGGCAGTGTCATCATAGCACTATCCCGGAAAAACTGACAATGACGTGTAACCGTTGTCACAACACTTCAGAAGTTGCCCCAAAACTCACTGCTCATTTCTAATCTGTCAGGAATCCAATCCACGTGCTGTGTTCTCCACTGACCATACATGGCACTGGCAGTTCACGGGGATATCGACACAACCCGTGAATTCCTGCATGGTGCTATTTACTGACAGGAGATTGTTCCTTAGTCCCCTCCAGTGTCTGCCTCATCACAGATATGCGTAAAACTGACAATGTCTTGTAACACTTGTCATAGTACTTTGGGAGTTGCTTCAAATCCATCATTAATTTCTAGGCTAACTGGAATCCAGTCCACGTGTTGTGTTCTCCACTGTCCATACATGGCACTGGCACAGTTCACGGGGATATCGGCACAACCCGTGGTAGACGTCAGTGCCATCTACTGACTGGAGATTGTACTCCCCACAGTCACCTGCAGAGGCCAGGTCATTGTATTTTTTGTATTTTGTATTTTGTACCACTTTATGTCACGGCAGATTTCTCTGCGTGAAATTTGGGCTGCTCTCCCCGGGGAGAGCGCGTCGCCACATGTGCAGCGCCTACCCATTTTTTCTTCTTTTTCCTGCATGCAAGTGTATGTGTTTCCCTATCAGGGTGGCTTTTTTCTACAGAATTTTGCCAGGGACAACCTAAAATTTACATAAATGCATAATTTGTATTTTTGTAATCCTGCTGTAAACCTGACACTGACAGATGTCAGCACTTCAAAGGTTGCTTTCAATGGAGTACTGTGAATTCAGTGCTATGAATTCAGTGCTATGACTTCAGTGCTATGACTTCAGTGCTACGACTTCAGTGCTACGACTTCAGTGCTACGACTTCAGTGCTACGACTTCAGTGCTACGACTTCAGTGCTACGACTTCAGTGCTATGAATTCAGTGCTACGACTTCAGTGCTATGAATTCAGTGCTACGACTTCAGTGCTATGACTTCAGTTGGAACATACTATCCAGAGCGCCATCCTCCTAACCTCTGGCTTTTTTGTTCCAGCCAGCAAAGAGAGTCTCATGTAATGTAGTCTTGAGGTATATGGACATTTTTAAAAAGAAATAATGAATGTTGACCCAGTCATTTTAAAAACGTCTACAATATTTAACCACAAATGCCCACAATGACTTCATGTAATTACAAAACCCCTTTTTACAACTGACTGAAAAATGTCAACTGGATTTTTCTAACTCAAAATCTAGTACGAGAGACCAGTGCTAAAAACGTTTCATCCTTTATCAGCCTAAAGAACACGGACTTGGATTCTGAAGGAGACACATATGAAAATAAGTTGCATTAACTATTCGAAATTCTATGTGAACAGGTTTGGGTTAGTGCAAACAATTGTGTACTTTCAACACGATTGTCTACAGGAATCCAGTCCACATGCTGTGTTCTCCACTGTCCATACATGGCACTGGCAGTTCACGGGGATATCGGCACAACCCCTGATTTCTGTCAGTGCCATTTACTGACAGGAGATTGTTCCTTAGTCCCCTCCAGTGTCTGCCTCATCACAGATAGGCGTAAAACTGACAATGCCTTGTAACACTTGTCATAGTACTTTGGGAGCTGCTTCAAATCCATCATTAATTTCTAGGCTAACTGGAATCCAGTCCACGTGCTGTGTTCTCCACTGTCCATACATGGCACTGGCAGTTCACGGGGAATATCGACACAACCCCTGATTTCTTTCAGGGCCATCTACTGACAGGAGATTGTACTCCCCAGTCACCTGCAGAGGTCACGTCATTGTAACCCATTACAATGCCCATTACTACAAAAACTTCCAGATGGATCATTAATTACACTTTGCATAAGGTGATCAAAGCAAAAGTTCGAGATCCTTTTAACCATTATAAATTTAAAAGTACAGATTCGGTTTAGTGCAGAAATCTCAGTTAACTTTGGTGTCCACATGACTATCTACAGGAATCCAGTCCACGTGTTGTGCTCTCCACTGTCCATACATGGCACCGGCAGTTCACGGGGATATCGGCACAACCCGTGAATTCTGTCAGTGCCATTTACTGACAGAAGTGATCACTCTCCAGTCACCTGCAGTGGCTATCATGCCGTTTAACTGACAATGACGGAGATCAAGAAAAGGAAATGGGGATGGATTGGCCATACGCTCTGCAAACCTGCTTCAAACGTCACCAGGCAGGCCCTTGACTGGAACCCACAAGTGAAGCGGAAAGTAGGTTGACCAAAACAGACCTGACGCAGAAACATTGAAGCAGAGATGAAGGCAGCCAGAATGACATGGGCCGAGCTGAAGAGGATCTCCCAGAACCGAGTCCGTTGGAGGAGTGTTGTTGCGGCCCTTTGTTCCCACGGGAATTCACAGCTTTAAGTCAAGTAAACTGACAACGACTTGTAGCAGATGTCACACCACTTTGGCAGGAGTTGTGCAATGTTTACCACGCATTTCTAGGCTGTGTTTTTCTTTCAGTTTTGTTATCTGATCTTACCAGCACAAAAGGGCCTACCCTTTTTCTTTACAGTGCCTTCCACGGGTAACTACAGTGCTCGACTACACTCCACGCTATCATCATCATCTACTAAACTTTCTTTAAAAGGTTGTGCAGCGACAGTGCTTCAACCACACAGTTCCATCTTGATTTAACCACATCCATCAGTAAAAACACGTTGGACAGAAATGACAACGAAAAAGAGTCACAGCACTTCAGGGGCTTCCAACATCCCAACTCGCCTCCAGGCTGACAGGAATCAAGATGTGTTGTCCACTGTCCATATATGGCACCGGCAGTTCACGGGGATTTCGGCACAGCCCGTGAATTCTACCAGTGCCATTTACTGACAGTTTCTCCATCTTCTTCTTCATGCCGTAAAACTGACAATGACTTACAACACTTGTCACAGTACTTTGGTAGTTGCTCCAAATTCATCATCAATTTCTAGGCTAACTGGAATCCAGTCCACGTGTTGTGTTCTCCACTGTCCATATATGGCACTGGCAGTTCACGGGGATATCGGCACAACCCGTGAATTCTACCAGTGCCATTTACCGACAGGACTTTAACTCCCCAGTCACCTGCAGTGTCTGCCTCACAGATAGGCCATAAAACGGACAATGCCTTGTAACACTTGTCACAGTACTTTGGAAGTTGCTTCAAATTCCTTCATTTTTAATCTGGCTGGAATCACGACCACGTGTTGTGTTCTCCACTGTCCATACATGGCACCGGCAGTTCACGGGGATATCGGCACAACCCGTGAATTCTGTCAGTGCCATCTACTGACAGGAGATTTTGCTCTAGTCACCTGCAGAGGCCTCGTCACTAATCATGTCCTAAACCCGACAGTGACTGTAACAAATGTCACAACACCTCAAGAGTTCCCCTAAATTAAAAATCCTCCTGTTTTAGGATTGAAACGCCACCACCACAAACACGCAGAAAACCAAACCAGGAGACTGACTGCATCATGTTGCTCAGCAGAACCTTCATGTTTGTACAAACAGAAATCGGAAAACGCTAAAAAGGGAACCAAAAAAATTAAGATGGAGCTGAGCCACAGGGGGGGGGGGGGGGGGGGTCTGAGGTGAAAAATATTCTCAGGTCAGAAAAGGACGCAAGAAACTACGAATTCAGTAGTATCACACACACTGGCACTTCAGTAACAAGAATCAATACACATACAAAAATAACTGCAAACATCGATTCCACTAATAACTAACCCAATCTTGTTCACAGCCCCGAACTAAGAATCTTAAAACGTCAACAGACGTCAGCATTGAAGCTGCACCAATCCAGCAAGGCGGAAGGCGGCTACCTATATGATGGAGGGGAGGGGGGGGGGGGCAGTCGCATACGCAATCACCACTGATGATCTTCAGAGCTAGCCCAGGAACGAAAAAAAAATTGCACGAAAACCGATCGCCCCCCCCCCCCCCCCCCCCCCCCCTCTCTCCTCCTCCTCTTCTCTCTCTCTCTCTCTCTCCCCCCCCCCCTAAAAAATGAACAAAAAATTGCTAAAAAAAAAAATCCCTTTGTCCTGTCCAAAGAAACAATTTTGCCGGAAACTTTGTGTCGTGTAATTCAAACAGCGTAGCTTTCTTTTTGAAAACTTCATTTTTTTTTCAGGGGCGGGATTGCTGAGTGGTTGAACGTCGAGCTGGCGATCAGACAACACAGGTTCCAGCTTCCACCAGGTGCCCGCTCGAGGGAATTGTTCCCTGGAGGAATCTGTCCAGACTTCGGTCCTTTAGGACAAACTATAAACCAAGATCCCGCGTACGAATGCATGCAGAACTCACATCAAAACCCTTTCCCTCTTTTGGGAGAGTAGGCCATCGCATGCCTTAAGAAATTTGCAAGTTTTGATATCCCGAAATCGGAATGCGGTTGCCCAATTGGTGGGCAAACAGTTTCCTTGCAAAATCTTTATTAGTGAACATCAGGGCTCTAGCTCATTGAAAAAGAAAAAAAAATCCTCTAGAGTTAATATCAAAGCCGACTTCACAGCCCCGAAAATTCCTTCGGACGAGACTATAAACCAAGGTCCCGTGTGCGAACGCACGCAGAACATCTTACGCACACGTTAAAACCCAGCCCGTTCCAATTTTCGAAAAATAGGCCATTGTGTGCCGTGGGGCGGATGACAATATTGACATATTGACAAAACTGCATACACACGGGGACTGGATCTTAAAAAGCACACGAGTGCTTATTCCATTATCCTCGAATAAAAGAGTAAAAAAAAAAAAACAACAAAAAACAAAACAAACAAAAATCACAACACGCTGAAGTCCCAACAAGCAAAACACTGAGCACTGACCTGCCATCAGGAAAACGAAGTCGAGAGAACGGCCGTGTCAGGCGGTGGACACCAGAGGCTGGCTGACCGCACTGCAGAAACTGCACCACAGGGAGCGGCGTCTTCAAGGTTTCCGCTCTTCCCCTTCACAAAGCCTTGCTGCATCAGTGCAGCAGCCTCTCTGTTGAAATAAGCGCTATGTCTGTCGTCTGCTCTGACTGGGGTTTGTTTTCTCCTGTGGTGCAAATCTGAATTTATACAGCTTAGGATGTGACAGTTCACTCAATGAACACAAACTCGCTCTTCCGAACAGTCTTTCACTAACCGAAAATAGCACGAGATAATTCTCTCTCTCTCTCTCTCTCTCTCCTCTCTCTCTCTCTCTCTCTCTCTCTCTCTCTCTCTCTCTCTCTCTCTCTCTCTCTCACACACACACACACACACACACACACACACACACACACACACACACACACACACACACACACTTAACTGAATCCAGCCTCACATGAACCAATGAAAAAAAAACAACCCAAAACAGACAGGAATATGATACCAAAAATAGCAAAGAAATAAACTGAACAAGAAATATCAAACCATGCATAAGCTCTAACGCATTTCCGACACTGAAAGGGAAACATTTTAAGGAGAGGACTGAGGGGCGGGGCAGTGAACGCACAAACAAAGTACCAAGACCATAAAAATGAACTAAAACCTATTACAATTCATAGAGAGAGAGACTTTGTTTTGACCTCGGTAAAGGTCTCAGGCAAAGTGATATTTGATACAACGATGTCCCAGACAGCCTATCCATTGGATGATGCTGATACCAAGATTCCATGAGTTATATTATTAGAGGATGATGTCTACAATACAAATCCAATCAAGTAATTAATATTATAATGAACATATGTCTAAATACAAAATCAGCATGTATTATTATTAAATTATGATGATGTCTAATACAAATCCATGTCATTATCTATATTATGATGATGTTGAATACAATTCCATGTATTATTATTATTATGATGATGTGCTGAATACAAATTCCATGTATTATTATTATTATGATGATGTTCTGAATACAAATTCCATGTATTATTATTATTATGATGATGTCTAAATACAAATTCCATGTATTATTATTATTATGATGATGTCTGAATACAAATTCCATGTATTATTATTATTATGATGATGTCTAAATACAAATTCCATGTATTATTATTATATGATGATGTCTAAATACAAATTCCATGTATTATTATTATTATGATGATGTCTAAATACAAATTCCATGTATTATTATTATTATGATGATGTCTAAATACAAATTCCATGTATTATTATTATTATGATGATGTCTAAATACAAATTCCATGTATTATTATTATATGATGATGTCTAAATACAAATTCCATGTATTATTATTATTATGATGATTTGTTATTTTTTTGAATCTAAATACAAATTCCATGTATTATTATTATTATGATGATGTCTAAATACAAATTCCATGTATTATATTATTATTATGATGATGTCTAAATACAAATTCCATGTATTATTATTATTATGATGATGTCTAAATACAAATTCCATGTATTATTATTATTATGATGATGTCTAAATACAAATTCCATGTATTATTATTATTATGATGATGTCTAAATACAAATTCCATGTATTATTATTATTATGATGATGTCTAAATACAAATTCCATGTATTATTATTATTATGATGATGTCTAAATACAAATTCCATGTATTATTATTATTATGATGATGTCTAAATACAAATTCCATGTATTATTATTATTATGATGATGTCTAAATACAAATTCCATGTATTATTATTATTATGATGATGTCTAAATACAAATTCCATGTATTATTTATTATTATGATGGATGTCTAAATACAAATTCCATGTATTATTATTATTATGATGATGTCTAAATACAAATTCCATGTATTATTATTATTATGATGATGTCTAAATACAAATTCCATGTATTATTATTATTATGATGATGTCTAAATACAAATTCCATGTATTATTATATTATTATTATTATGATGATGTCTAAATACAAATTCCATGTATTATTATTATTATGATGATGTCTAAATACAAATTCCATGTTATTATTATTTGATGATGTCTAAATACAAATTCAGTATATTATTATGATGATGTCTAAATACAAATTCCATGTATTATTATTATTATGATGATGTCTAAATACAAATTCCATGTATTATTATTATTATGATGATGTCTAAATACAAATTCCATGTATTATTATTATTATGATGATGTCTAAATACAAATTCCATGTATTATTATTATTATGATGATGTCTAAATACAAATTCCATGTATTATTATTATTATGATGATGTCTAAATACAAATTCCATGTATTATTATTATTATGATGATGTCTAAATACAAATTCCATGTATTATTATTATTATGATGATGTCTAAATACAAATTCCATGTATTATTATTATTATGATGATGTCTAAATACAAATTCCATGTATTATTATTATTATGATGATGTCTAAATACAAATTCCATGTATTATTATTATGATGATGATGTCTAAATACAAATTCCATGTATTATTATTATTATGATGATGTCTAAATACAAAACCAACGTGTTCGGGGTTTTTTCTGTTTGGTTTTTTTTTGGTAAACTTTGTCATCCATTCAAAAAGGGCACGAAACAGCCTACTCTTCCAAAACGCGGAACGGGTATTATCGCGCGCACAAGACGATCTGCGTGGGTTCGAATTTTGGGACACCCGTTTATAGTTTCATCAGAAGCACTTTAGGCGGAGTGGATTTGGTACTGATGTCAACTCAAGGGGGAAATCCCCTTGATCAGCTGTTTCTGTGGTGGCTTGATTTCAGGCGTCAGATCATGGGCAACGCTCTGACCACTGGGCTATGTGGGGGGGGGGGGGGGGGGGGTAGAAGTAGCCTAACCCTCCTGTCTAGAAAGTGAGAAAAAATGCGGGTTCGATCCTTATTCGCACCATAATGTTTTCCCCATCCAAAAGACTAGCAGCCTAGGCAGACCTGTACCAATGGTCTAGTGGATTGGGGAAGGAAGGGGGAGCACAAACAGGGATTTTACCTGCACTTGTTGCTGTGTAGGCAGATGGTTACCTGTAGACCACCAATCCATAGAAACTGAAGGGCACAGGGCGTGGAGCGTGAGCCTGTTATGTCAATGACACTCAAATTCAGGTTGGGGGAGAGGAGGGGAGGCTCCAGAGACTGGCAAGGGCATTTCCATTCCTGCTGTCTTCAACCCTTCTTCAAAAACATGATAGGCATGAACCAAAGACACACGGAAAGGACACAACAACAGACACAAACTTATAACAGACCACACACCAATGACATAGACGCAACCACCACCACCACAACCACCCTCACACACACACAAATGACAGACAAAAATGTCCGATGTCTTTGATGCCCTTTGCTAAACAGGTGTCTGTGCTCTTGTCATTGATAGCACTGCCCTTGTGTCGTCAGTGTCAATGTCATAGTGTCATCGGTGTCAATGTCAGTGTCATCGGTGTCATTGTCATAATGTCATCGATGTCAATGTCATAACGTCATCGGTGTCAATGTCCTAGTGTCAGGTGTCAAAGTCCTGGTGTCAGTCGTGTCCTTATCTTTAGTGTCCATTTCCATGTCACTGACTCCGTGTCACTTTTAAGTGTCACAAGTGTTTTGGTGTCAGGTGCAGGCTACGTAGCCTTGTTAATGTTTCGTTGGTGTGGGCATCTGTGTCACTGTGTTCACGGCACTGGTCACTGGTGTGTCAGTTGCTCTGTGCTCTTGGAGTGTGGTGTCAACGGTGTCTGTGTTGGTGTGTCACTAATGTTTAAGTCTGGTCGATGATGTGTGTCATTTTCTCTGTCACATTGTTATGTTTAGTGTGTCAACTGTACTAATGTGTTATTGTCGTCCACTTGAATTGTTTTTTTTCAATGGAGTCTGTGTCCTCGTGTCATTGTCATCCATGTTTCTATGCCACTGATTTACTGTGTTGCATGCTGTCCATGTCTATGGTAGGCCTACATGCTACTTGTGTCCATGCTCCTATGTTAGTGGTGTCCTGTCTATGTGTACGTAGGCCTACTTGTGTTTGTATTGACATGCAAGTCGCTATGCCACTGACTGTCTCAGTCTCTGTGTCTTATATCATATGAGAGCATAGAAGCAGCTGGTATAGGCGATAGTTGATGGTACTGTCTGTAAACTGAATAGCTCCACTGGGACTGATAATACACTCAAACAAAATGTCATTGGTGATCATACCTCTGTGTTTCATTAGTTGCCTGTTCATGTCCTTTGTCTGTATTGTCTAAACCTCCATGCCAGTGGAGTCCTGCGTCGCTGCTCTCTCCGTCCTTGTCACTGCTTTTGATTGCCTTGTGCCAGTGGCGTCCTGTTCGTGCTATTGTGTCATGTGCTTTGGATTCTGCCATTGCGCTGGTGTGTTCTGACATCATCATTCTGTCCTTGTATCATTGATGTTCTCTTGTCATAGTGTCATTGGAGTCTACGGTTGTGACAGATACCTCGGTTTTCTAGTGTCGTGTCTCGTCACTGTCCTTGGTGTCATGTCCTCGGTGTCTTTGTCTTCGTGTCATTTTTGTACTTTTCATTGTGCACTTACTCTGATTTGGTGTTAATTTTGAGTCATTTATATCAGTGTTTGAGTAGCCTATAGGTCCCTTGGTGTCCTCAATGGTTTTCTCATTCTTAGGTTATTTGAGTTTTTGTCTTTGCCATGTTCGTGTCCTGTTCTGTGTCACTGATGTTCTTGTGGTAGGTTGGTTTCCTAGGCCTTGTCTGTTTGTGGTGCGTCTTTTCACTTGTGTCAACCTGTCAGTGTCCAGATACCATACTATTGTTATGTTTACAATCTATGTCACTGTCTTTATATAGCTGTCATTGATGTCGTGATTTGTCATCTAGGTCTTGTCAGTGGCATTTGTCCTTTTACTAGTGTCAATGTCTCAGTGTCCTCATGCCATTGCTGTTCACGTTCATATGTCACTGTCTTTATGTTATTGTCATTGGTGTCCATGATATGCCATTGGTGTCCGTATCTTATTGTGTCATTGCTGACGACACAGGGCCCCAATGACATAGGGATATGGGCACTCAAAGCTTTTTTCTTTAAACACAAAACACGATGACACAATACAAAGACCTCAGGGAAAAAATGCCCTCAAACAGGTGCCTAGGTGGTGGCTCAAACGCAGGCCATCAGATTACAAGCTCAATGCTTTGAAACTCTAACCACTTGGCTATCGAACTTCCCTCCCCCACCCACCTCATGTTAAAAGAATGTCTCTTGTCTTATCTCTGCATTCCCTTGCATAGTGCTTGATCTTCTGTGCCGGTAATTTTGCAGGACTGCTGACAGTATGGGAGCAGCCCTGTGAGGATTGTGCTGAAGGAAAGGTGTGAGCCCCGTAGCCTCAACACACCAAGGAGAGTTGCCATTCCACTACTGAAGGTCAGACAAAGGTCAAGGAGGAGCTACAGAAGATGGAACAGTCAGGCACCACCCAGGAGAAATAAAAGAGTCTTCATATGATATCCGTGAGCAGACATGGCAGGCCATCATGTGATGAAGAAATCAGGAGCTGTGAGATAGGCACCTATTAGAAGAAACTCCATCAGTTTCCATCACACAGAGAGCGTTTATTATTCACTTTCTGGACCATCCTACACCTCTCCAGTATACTTCTTCCCATGACCGAACTCCCGGAAAAGGACAGAGCCTGGATATGGGGACCAGCTGAAACCAAAGCTTTCGCTCACGTCACGGAAGTCATCACTACAACACAACTTTGGCTTTCTATGACCCTGAAAAGCCCACCACTGTGAGCTCAGATGCCAGTTGCTACGGACTGGGAGCAGTCCTCCTCCAAGAAAACAGCCTTTGGAGACCAGTGGCTTACTGTTCACGCACTCTTACTGCTGCCGAGAAACGATATGCTCGAATCGGAAAGGAGTGCCTCACCAGAGTTTGGGCCTGTGAACGATTCCAGCGTTACCTTGCTGGACTTGAACGCTTCACACTTCAGACTGACCACAAACTATTGGTGCCCTGATCAACAGCAGAGACTTGTCAGAGACTCCTGTTCAATGTCAGAGGATGCTCATGCAGCTTATGCGGTTTAATGCTCAAGCCGTGTACACTCCAGGAAAAAGCATGGACGAAACTGATATGCAGTCCCACCAGTGAGGGTCACACGAACCAGCTCGAAGACGACGTGGATCAACATGTGCAGGGTGTCAGGGCAGTATGACCTGCATCTGACGCATATCTGGACAGACTGCGTGCAGGAACACAAGAGGACGTGAAACTCATGTCTGTACTGGAGGACACAGAGAAAGGAATTAGGATGGCCTGAATAGGGAATACAAGCAAGACACTTCTCTTGCTGCTCATCCTCATATCTACTGGCAGCAACTATCGGCTACTGTACTGTACTCAGCTCAATGGCTAATGGGGTCATCTGTATGGCTGTTGAACTACTGGTGCCCCTGCTTCCACACAACAAGTAGCCCTACCACACATACCTGCATCTTTGGGTCACCCTGCACCACACATACCTGCATCTTCTGGTCACCCAGCACAAAACATACCTGCAATGCATCCCCAGGTCAACCAACATCACACGTACCTGTATCTTCACATCAACTAGAACCGTACATACCTGCATTTCCAGATCAACCAGAACCGTACATACCTGCATCTTCACTCAGGTCAGCTCAGTTTCACCTGGGCAGGCAGGCAGGCAGGCAGTTACACCTGGCACACGTAGTGGTCGTGCTTCCAGATACCAGGAACAGGCAACAGGACAGTGTCTCCCCTTTGGTGAACAGGGTGTAAAGGAGTTTGCTTCATGTGGTAGTAGTGCATGTTGTTTTGTCACCACATCAATGTGTTACAGTTGAAATTGTAAATGTATATCAGCTTCCAACTGATTTTACGCACGTTGTTTGAGCAGTTTTATCAACACAAAAGTGTTAGATGAGAATCATATGTGACTTTTCTACAGTCAAAGAGCTTGAAGGAGAAGCAGACGACTGCTTAGCAGTATATTCAAATTAGATTTCTTTAGGCTTTGCATGTTAAATTGCATTTCTCAGGCCTTTGTGTGAAGACGCGAATGGCAGGCATTGACAATATGACATTGTGTTTAAAGAAGAACACCTACAAAAAAAATGGACACAGCATGTTTTAGATTTGAAAGAAATCTGGCAAGGGAAACAACTCACATTGCCCAATGTGTATGATCTGCCTGAGCAGCAGCTTCAAAACAGATTGCAAAATGCCGGCTACTTTGGCCCCCAGATATAATTAATTAACATCATTCCCTCTCACATCAGGGATGATGTCCACACACAAGACCAGTGTAACCCTTTTAGTCACCCATTCTTTCCTGCACGAATGGCCTACTCTTCCGATAAGCAGAATGGGTTTTATTGAGTGCACAGGATTTTCTCTGTGTCCAGACAGTGACACGGAGCTTCAGACCACAGTATACGATCTTATTTGAAGGACTTTCAGGGATGAGGAGTCAGCACTGATATTGATTCCAGGGGAGAAAAGTCCCTTTAACGAGATTCTTAATGATAAAAACTTGATCCTGGGCCGTCAAATTGTGACAGCAATGTTTTAACAACAAACAACCAGGCGCAGTGCTCTGACCACAAACCACTAGCAGACCTGCCTACCACAGCAAATGAAAAATAGTATTTGGACAGACCAAAAATAGTATTTTGATAGCAAAAATGTATTCCCAATCTTTCTTGGTCTCCATGTACTCTAAACATTATTTATTTGACTGTTCCAATTAGGGCTTTGATTCATTGGCAGCACTATGCTTTTATTATATATGAAGAAGTGTGTGTTTTCAGGAAACTTGCCCTCTTCAATTGGTATTTTTGAGAGAGAGAGAGAGAGAGAGAGAGAGAGAGAGAGAGAGAGAGAGAGAGAGAGAGAGAGAGAGAGAGAGAGAGAGAGAGAGAGAGAGAGAGAGAGGAGGAGAGAGAGAGAGAGAGGAGGATCTCGGGTAATGCAGACAAGGGAAGTAGTCGCGAACAAGGAAAGTAATAGGCTGCAAGGCACTTCAGTTACATCCCTTGAACCCTTTGCAGCAGTTTCTTTTTTTTTTTTGGTGGTTGTCCAAATTTTTTTTATCAAAAATTATATTTTCGTTATTTAGGGTAATAAAAATCGTAAAAATACGATAAAATCGTACGGGTAGGCAGGTCTGTAGGCACAGTGCTCTAACCACAAGACACATTGCTCTAGAACCACAAACCACTAGGCCCAGTGCTCTAACCACTAACCACTAGGCGCAGTGCTCTAACCACTAGGCTGTCCTGCCTTCCATCAAGCTCTTTGCCTTTACCTCCAGACTCAAACTGTGACATAGCATGTTCGGGATTTTGGCTTGTGTCAATGAGTGTTGGCACACTTTGGCACAGCTTCCCAGTGCCGCACATTTTGCAAAGATAAAAGTACTTAGTATCAAAAGATGTAGTGATAATCAATAATTATATCAGTAAGAAAAATGCTTGATACAAGAAAGAAAAAAGAAAGAAAACAAAAAGGTGGCATGCTCTGCAATATCTCACCACACCTTGCATTGATAAGATGTGCCAATGACGGTAGCAGGTAATTTGTTTTAGGAAAGAAAAAGGAATAAAAACAACTCCCAATAGGATTACATTACTTATGATTATTATGTCTATCACACATACAAAATCAGTAGGTCTGAATAACATTATAAAGAAGACAAGCAATTTTCAATGTTGTTTTATCTAATACCCCGTGGGGAAAGTATTTCCGTAGTTCACTTGGTATGCACCATGGAAAACTTCTGTCATCCAGAGTGTTTGGAGTGCATCATGCTATGCCCCGAGTTCAGTAGTCAGGCCTGGAGAGAGAAGCCTCACAACAACTTGACACCACAGGTTATGAAACAACAGGAAAGAACAGGAGCTTGCCACCGTAGTGAAACACCTCCATGAATGTAAAGGGCAAGGCATTGATCCCAGATGAAACGTGAATGATTGGCAAGGAGATAGGTGCAGAAAAAACAAATGTTTGGCTGGAGATGAGCACAAATGAAACGTAATGGCAAGGAGATAGGTGCAGAAAAAACAAATGTTTGGCTAAAGATGAGCACAGAGGAAACATAATGGAGCATGGGGAGGAGACAGGACAAAACCCAAGTGACGGCCAAAAACAAACAGTTCACAGTCAATGGACCAGATGTTCAGAATGGAGCCATGCAAACAAGCCAATGTTCACCAGTCACCATGGCCTGGTAGTTCGCTCTGTGGGTTACAGACTGGAGGGTTGCGGGTTTGAATTCCATCAGAGTCTGAGTATGTAACTCAGACATTCGGCTCCTACCCAGAGTGAATGTGTCATCACTTTGGGGATCATTGGGAAGACTGAACCACGCGGTACAGTTGGCTTCATCCACTTCATGGGTGCAATTTGAGACTTCCTCAAATTACCTGACCAACACTGCAGTTGATGACTCTCAGATCCAGTTGATGCCAAGAAATATGATAGAGACTATAGTTCATCCCTGTCGGTGTCAACTAACAGTCAAGTATTCTCAAAGTATATGTACTTCCATAGCAGCAGCATTTTCATCCTCATCATCACTGATCATCATGTAATAAAAGAAAAATGTCTTTGGCTCAGTGGCCCCTGTTGCTCTGGTCTCTGACCTCAGTTTCAGTTTCCTCTAAATTTGACCTGGTGGTGAGTTTGTGTCAGAGCCTTCCTTCAGGATTAGGGAATCACGGGAGTCATTTGGGGACACAGTGGTCATTAGGGCACATAGTGGTCACGACGAGCTATGACTGTCATTAGTATAGTTATTAGCATAGTATGTGGTGTTTTGTGTATGTTGACTCAGAACAGGCAGCACTGAACACCACCAAAAAAACAACAGCAGTGCAGGGTCGCTTTTGCTGGTGGCCCCATAGTGGTCCCACATTGAAGGACTCCCTGTGGACTTCCGACCCGGAGGAAGTGACGTGATGAAGCCAGGCAGGGCCTAGTGGACAGATTGAAATGAGCGGTGTGGTGACGAGGGGACAGAAACGTCACAAAGGATGAGGCATCAAAACAAAAGAAAAAGAAAAAGAACGAAAAAAACCCGTCACCTGTGAGAAGGGATCAACAACCAGTTTCCATAGCTGCACAGGCACATGATATGCAAAGATGAGAACAAGGTAGTAAAGATAACAGTGCCAAGATAAGGGGTTGCATAAGGGGTTTGGTTTTCCCCCAATTTTCCCGTACTGTATGCCAGTCAGTCCTCCATTGCCTGCCTGACCCTGTGACTACAGTGGGCTGGATGTAACTATGAGGTGTGTGGTGTGGTGCCTGGTCCTCTCTTGCGCTGTGCAGGAGGTCTGCCTGCTGGCCTCACCCCACACACTGACTCCATGCAGCTCACCACCGGTTTGCTTACGACCCTATTTAGTGGAGGATGCTGAGAACTCATTTTGTTCCTGATCATGCTGGTCATCCATCCGAACCTATGCCCTGTTCGCCACTGCTTGAGGCTGTGTGCCCATCCTGTAGTGCTGGTCCAGAGAACACCGCATCAATTAGCTGCTGTGGAGGTGCAGCTACAGTCAGTCTGCAGAGTTCACTCCTGGTCCACAAGAGTCAGTGGCAGAGCTCTGAGAACATGTCTACATCTTTGAGAAAGAGGGTGAGTGGCAGATTTTCAACAGAGAGAAAGTGGCAGATCTTTGAGAGAGAAAGTGGCAGGTCTTTGAGAGAGAAAGTGGCAGATCTTTGAGAGAGAAAGTGGCAGATCTTTGAGAGAGAAAGTGGCAGATCTTTGAGAGAGAAAGTGGCAGATCTTTGAGAGTGAAAGTGGCAGGTCTTTGAGAGAGAGAGTGGCAGATCTTCGAGAGAGAAAGTGGCAGGTCTTTGAGAGACTCAGAGAAAGTGACAGGTCTTTGCAGAGCGCTGGAGTTCAATGACATGCAGAGAATCAATTTATGCAGTGGAACAGTTATGCTAGAGAAGATTTCTTGCCATTGATTTTCTTCCTGGGCCATGTGACGAATGAGGAAGTGGGGAACGACAGAGGATAGGAAGGCGACTTTGAAAATCTGGGAGAGAAAACTGAAGTGGTAAACAGGTATGGTCTTGTTCCAATATGCAACAACCTTTCTCAAAGATCATCTTGCAAAGACAAAAGTCCAAAGACAGAAAACCCCAGAACAGAAGACATCAACAGACTGCATCATTCATCCGCCCAGACATTGGCAAATGATTGCCTGAAGGAGAGAGAGAGAGGAGAGAGAGAGAGAGAGAGGAGAGAGAGAGAGAGAGAGAGAGAGAGAGAGAGAGGAGAGAGAGAGAGAGAGAGAGAGAGAGAGAGAGAGAGAGAGAGAGAGAGAGAGAGAGAGAGAGAGAGGGGGAAGAGAGAGAGAGAGAGAGGGAGAGAGGGAGAGAGAGAGGAGAGAGAGGGGAGAGAAACGTTGTTGGTAGTGTGCCCCTCCACCATTTGTAGTGAACAATTAGGAAACTTCTCATTTTATTTCCTTTTATGTGTATTTAGATATTTATTATTATATATATATATATATATATATATATATATATATATATATATATATATATATATATATTTTATATATATATATATATATATGTATAAGCCATACCGTATCAGGCCTGTCAGATTCAGTTTTAGCAATTCTATTAGGTCAGAAAAAAATCACGGACAGGTTTTCTGGGTTTTTTTTAACTTTCATTAAGGCCAAAGATAGAAAAAAAATCAGGCGATGCTGAGGTCCCCAGCCAATCGGAATTTTGCATGAATCATAATCCCAGAACATTCACAGTCACCAATCCAACCAACACGACAAAATGCACTTTTGGCATATGAGAGAGTGTGAGTAAGTGATAGAAAAGGAGACATTTCTAGCACAAGATTTCCACAAGACAGAGGAATGCTCAGCACCCATACTGAACCAGCCCCGGCCTCCCACAGCAGGACAGAGCAGTGTGTGCAGTAACACCCTCCTCACATGCACACACCCACTCACTAGCTTGGGTTTAAACGGCTTTTATTCATCAGAAAAACATAACACATCATACATGATAAGCATTGAAACATGAGTAACAACCAGTCATGTTACCCGTTTCATTTTGGTATGAGGAAATAGCTTCCCCTTACTTTTAAAGGATTTTTTAAAATAATATTCAATACATAAATTTTGGCACCATAAAGGTAACATACCCACACACATCGATTCTGCCCACAATTTAGGTATATTGGGCATATAAGATATATATATTTTTATAGTATGGTATATATCTAATATATATATATATATATATATATATATATATATATATATATATATATATATATATATATATATTAATTGTGCCGGTAATAACAGATATATAATATCATTTGTAATTACCGGCACAAATAGCCTACTCTTCCCAAAAAGCAGAACAGGTTTTGATATGTGCACAAGATGTTCAGCATAGGTCTGCATATGGGGCTTTATATTATAGTCTGGTCCTAGGGGTCTTCAGTGAGTGATGTGATAACTGCAGGGACAGAGAAATCCCCTGCAACAGCCAGCTATCTCACTGGGGGCTGATCCAGGCCATCAAATGCAAGCCAACACTCAGCACTCAGCAGGCTCTCCTGCCTTATTAATTTATATTTATATACATTATTAATTATTAATTTATAATTATATAAATTAATAATATAAGACTAAGAGGTATCATGGGAATTAGGCCTGGCTATGTGCGAAACAAAACCAAATGAGTAAGAAATTGCAAACACACGCACTATATATAATATATATATTTCATAATACTTAACATATATTTTTATATAATATATAATGCACACAAACACGTAGATATAATATACCACACTAATTTTCAAATTCACAAACATTTGAACCATTTGGGGTGACTCAAAGTATATCAAACAAACAATCTTAAGTATGGCACATTGAAATTGACATCAAAGGAACATTCAGTTTTTTCTCACAGCTGTCGAAAGTAGCAGCTTTATATAATGCTACCAATTTCAGTTAAGACCAGTCTATGCACTGAGAATTAATGATGATAATAATAATAATAATAATAATAATAATAATAATAATAATATAATAATAATAATAATAATGGTGATGATGATGATGATGACGATGATAATGATGATGATGATGATAATAATAATAATAAACATGGAATTTATATAGCGCTAAATCATGCAATGCACGCAAATCAAAGCGCTTGCATTCAAATCAGTCACAGGCATGCAACCATTCACAAATGAATTTAGATATATATTTACGCAAACGCAAACAAACACACATATACACTTACACACACATATACACTTACACACACTATATACACAGGGATGCAGATGGAGGAGACTGACTGAAAATAGGAACATATGTATATATATATATATATATATATATATATATATATATATATATATATATATATATATATATATATATATATATATATATATATATATATGTGAGATGTGATGATGGAGGAAGATCCTAGGTAGGGAATAAGTGTGTCTTTTGATTGGATTTGAAAGTGTCAATCAAAGGGATTTGGCGAAGGGACAGAGGGAGGTCATTCCAGATAGATGAACCAGAAATACTGAAAGAACGACGGCTGACACTGGACTGTTTGAACCTTGGTATTTTTGAGGCATAGTATCTAGTACAGTACAGAATTCATCCCCAACGCCTTCTGTTCGTTCTTCTGTCTGACCATTTGCCCTTTAGTAGTGGCCTAGCCTGTAGAACCCCATTTCCTTTGAGCTGCTTCATTCTCTCCTTTCCTATGTTCCTAGTGTCCTGGATTTTGACCCCTGCAATACAGGGCAGATTAGACTGTTTAGAAAATTGAGAATTAAACGTGAGATCTTTGAACCCCCTTGAGGAGCACAAAATCGGTGTTGTTGGTTAAGTCTGGTTACTTCCATTCTCACGAGATTTGGCATATATATATATAGACTGATTCTGACCACCATGAAGGTAGCCACATCCTGACTTCAGGGATGCATGCTGGGTATGTTGTGTTTCCGTCACCCACCAAACACTGACAGAGTTACGGGACCTTTTATGTACGCATTTGATCTTCTGTACATGCGTATACTCAGAGAAAATCAAGGCAGCGGTAGGTCTGCATCCGAAGTTAACCTGGGAGACCGTTACATAAAATGCCACCCTTCATAGATTCAGCAGATGCCGCCGAGATTCGAAGTCACGACTTCATGGACCATGGGATTGATTGAAAGTCGAAAGTCTTAACCACACGGCTATAGCGTCCCTCTGATTATGAAAATAATCTACCAAAGAAAAATAGATACAAGCATTTACACTGATACAGTAATATTAATGTTGTTGAGGACCATGCTTTACTTATTCTGACCTGAACTGCCTGGAGTTATGGTTCCTGGATAAGCATCGTCTCAGGTCCGGCATGACTGACGATTCCCTCCCTTTCTGTGGTACATTCAACCAAGACACCTCACTTTCCATAGAAATGCTCCTTTTATTATATTTAGTAAATAAGTATGATGCTTCATACACGATTGTCATCTGCATTCATCGTGAATTTTTCACCCTTCCTTACATAGGAAAAAAAGAATTAACGCAGTTCAAAGGAATTGGCATGATTGTTAATTTGTTATTGTTTTTGTTTGATCTTTACTCATGCTCTGTGTGTGTGTGTGTGTGTGTGTGTGTGTGTGTGTGTGTGTGTGTGTGTGTGTGTGTGTGTGTGTGTGTGTGTGGTGTGTGTGTGTGTGTGTGTGTTTTCGGTATCTTTCGAATCAAAATCGTCCCTTTTCCACGAACAAGTGAATATGCAGTTTAAAAAAATGAACAATCTTAATCAAAAGTTATGATTCATTAAAAATTTATGATCAACATCTAAAATGATTGATTTCTATCATATAAATGATTAATTGATTACGACTGCATATGATTCACAATGATACATATGATGATTTAAAACTGCTAGTTAGAAGTAACATGATTATATGAGATAAATAACTGCTTAAATAATTAAAATGGAACAAATGACATTGACTATGACTAATACTTACATCACACTAGGAAAAAATGCTCTGATAAATGCTGACAGTGACTGAGGAGGAGGAGGAGGCTTCAGGTGCATGGAATGGACAGAGCATTCTGGCTTCTGTCCCTAGGGGCCCTGAGGTCCTGGGTTCGAACTTCCCTTGGCAGAGAGGTCTGGTGATGAGGATATGATATGACAGGGCTGTGTAAGTTTGGGGGCAAATCTTGTACCAAATATAATAATAATGATAATAAAAAATAATAATAAATACTACTACTACTACTACTACTACTACTACTACTACTACTACTACTACTACTAATGATAATATCAATAATGATGAGAATGACAATAATCAAAACGAGGATGATGATGATGATGATAATGAGAATTTAAAAAAAAATACTAATAAAAAATAAAATTAATAACAAAAACACCACCACCAACAACAAGAATAATAATAATAATAATAATAATAATAATAATAATATAATAATAATAATAATAATAATATATGATATATGATGATGATGATGATGATGGATGATGATAGTGATATGATACTGATGATACTAATACATAATAATAATAATAATAATAATATAATAATAATAATAATAATAATAACTAACAACAATAATAATAATAATATAAATAAAAATGATAGTAATGATGATGGTGTTTATATTTTTCTTCTGCTGCTCCTCTTCCTCTACTTGTTATTTACAGCCCGGCGGACACACAGGGCATAGCGGGGCGTCACCTCCTCAAGTTTTAAATCTCAGAATATAACTATGGAGTTGGGCTCTAGGCTCTCGAGCACAAAGCCTGAGTAAGTAAGTATGGAGGGCAAGCTGTTACCCATGCAGCAGACCCCCTCTCCACGTCTGGAATTGTCCACTGAAAAGGCAATGGCGGATATGAATGGTTCCAGTGCCGTCGAAGGAGCCGCCAATAATATACATTCCATTACATATAATGACATTCCATTTCATAATCCTGTCAGTTTGCTATAACTCCAACTTTAGGCAGGCAAGGTCGTTCACAAATGGAAAATATTCTATTTTTTGAACATATGCAATCACACGCTCATTCCTTCTTTTTGTGGAATAATAAATAATATCCTGAAAATATATGGTCTGGTACAGGCTCTCTGTTTTCTTATCACTATAAAACTTACTTTAAAAAGCAACAACGTTTGTTTGTTTGGCCTCAGTTGCATAGAGATCATGGAGCACTAGTATTTTTTCTCCCTTAACCAGTTCTTTGATTCTTTCCTCCTGACTTTATTTAATTCAGGGAGTGCTTCACATGTCTCTCTTCCTTGGCCTTTGTTAGCGTTCTTACCAATTTGACACAGTCAGAAAAGAGAATAACTAAGGAATGTCTTTTAAGCTCATTATGGCTTTGTATCGTTTGTTTTTACTTCTTTTTTATCATTCAAACAATTATCCTAAATAGTTTTTCAGGCTCACAGAGTTGTCGATAGGAGTGCAAGAGCTGACCGTGCCCCCTGGTTAGGCCCTTGCAGTCTGCCCTTTCCCCACTTTAGGCTCCGCTGACAACAACAACGTAAAACAAACTAAATTCTGTTACCATCAACCAACGACGTCACGTTACCCACAGTCAAAACAAGACCCTTTGTGGCCGATTCTCTTCAAATAAACCGTTATGGAGTTCAATGGAACTCAACTGACTTCTCGATTTGTATAAGGGTAACTTTTGGAATCAGAATATAACTGCGCACTTAAGATTTAACTCGTTCTCTGACGCAGCTAAGGAATGTTGACTTACAAAAAGAAGAGTTCATGGAAGTACCCTACGACCTAAGCTTGATGTAAAAACGAGATCCAACTATGATTATGCAGTTGTCACACGTTGAACACAAAGCCCAGTTGTTTGGCGGGTTAAGTTATATCTTTCTCAGTCATCTCTGGCAAATCCCCCGACAGCGGTGCAACATACATGGTTTTATCAAACCAGTCACATCGGGGTTTTTTTCCAGACCCTCCAGGCCACATAAACTGGCGACAGTTTTTCCATTTTTCCAAGACTACAGCACAGGAGTCTATAGGCACCCCCAGGACCAAAGCTGCTTTGTTGCAAACGTGGCAGTTTTGCTATTATGTACATCATGACAACACAAACACAAACACACACACTCTCTCTCTCTCTCTCTCTCTCTCTCTCTCTCTCTCTCTCCATTGTTTTCATTTGCCCAATCACTTTGGGGAAAAGACATAAAATTGACACACACTTGCATTTTAACCCCCCACCCCCTCCCCCACTATCACCCCCCTCCCCCCACTCTCTTAGAAAGCAAAATATTCTGATTTCTATTTTTTTTAATACTTTCACAGGAAGGACGGTGGCAGGATGGTTAAGACGTTCGCCTGCCAATATGTAAATCGTGAGTTTCTGGGTTCGTACCCAGCCTCGCCCTTTCTTCCCAGTTTGACGAAAAAATCGAACTGAATGTCAAAGTCATTCGGATGAGACTCGAAACCGAGGCCCCGTGTGCGAATGCACGCAGAACATCTTGCTCACACATTAAAACCCCGTTCCACCTTTCGGAAGAGTAGGCCATCGTGTGCCGGTAGGAGCGGATGACAAAATTATAACAAACCAGCATGCACACAGGTGTCGTGTTTAGACACCATCCCTGAGGAAAAATCGGGGAGTTGGAGTCCCAGAGCGGCTAAGGGCTGTAGGTATATGGCAACGTTCTGGTGGCTCCTGCGACGGTACTGGAACCATTCGTATCGGTCAATGCCCTTCCAATGGATCATTCCAGTGGCATAGAGAGGGGGGTGGGGTCTGCTGCATGGGTAACAGCTTGCCCTCCATACATACTTGCCCAGGCTTTGCGCTCTAAAGACTAGAGCGCAACTCCATAGTCTTCCGAGACTGATGAGTGCCTACTACTACACCATGTATATTTAAAAAAAAACAAAAGACAAGAATAAACACCCAACACGTACTCCTTCCTGATTCCACGCGATTTCTGACCCCAAAAAACAACGTCCTGGTCACTATCTCTTCCACATCAGCAGCAGTTCTATGGTTATCCTCCGTCTGTATAGGGCATTGGCGATCCACATGACTCGTCATCTGACCCCTCTCTGGTGTCTTGGTCTGTAACTGGTTGCCTGGTCTGTAACTGGATTGAGACGGTCCAGTGCGCTTGCCCGGC
>CM060332.1:1388828-1401328 GCA_030674155.1 Stramonita haemastoma
CCCCCAGGCTTTTTTTTAAAACTAAGGGCCACATCTGTCAATAAAACAACAAGGAGAACAAAAACAATATCTAAAACTGGAACAAACAAAATTTGCAACCATTTGTGTGCTTGTGGTGCTGTGCGTGGCGCGTGTGTGCGTGTGTGTGCTTGTGCGTGCACGTGCCGTGCGCGTGAGAGAGAGAGAGAGAGAGAGAGAGAGAGAGAGGAGAGAGAGGAGAGAGAGAGTTAAGGAGAAGTGGAAGACTGAGAGAGCAGGAGCAGAGAGCAGAGAGAATTCATACAAGTTTTTAATCTTACAATAAAAAACCGGCGGAGTATGTGAGAGTAGTGACCAGCGGATCGCGAATTTCACACCCAAAATCGGAAAAATCCCATGCCTGAGAGACCCAAACATTTTGAACTCGATATTCCAGGAAGAAATATCTAGCACTATTGCTAGTCTATAATTAAAGAAAACTTCTTCGGTAAAATATTCTATATTACATGCCACAACAAAAAATGGAAAGAAAGCAACCCAAAAAAATACAGTTCAGACACAAAAATCCCTTCTTCGTGCAATGCTCAGACAGCAACTACTGTCTGTCCTCAGCGAAAATGCATCGCGCTGCCGTTAAGCGCTGACAAGAAAAGTCAACCACAGGGCATCCGACTGGCAGATACATAATGATTATCCTTCTGTAAAACAAAACAGGCAGAAGAAAACTATTAGACCAAAAGGCAGAAAATTGACAAGAAAGGTCGACAGGAAGAAAAAGGAACAAGGCAGACGCAAAAGAGAGGGATAGAAAAGATCTAATTTCTGGCACAGAATTTCCAAGAGGTGGGGGGGGGGTATTGACAGGTTCCTAAACCTCCATGCGGGAAACAATAACAAATCTAGATATTCCTTTTTAAAAAAAATCAAATTATTTATAACGACATTCCTAGTGGTGGTGGCCATGTAGCGGCCAGTCTGTAGGCTACCTACTTTATTATTTTTTTATATACCACTGTATGTACTTCATACCACTTTACATCTCGCAGTGTCCACAGGCCATAGCTTCCCTTCCCATCAGTGTTTTCTTCCTGTCCATCCATGTCACTGTCATTTCACGGGGATGTCAGAGCCACCCGTGAATTCTGTCAGTGCCATCAAGTGACAGGTCTTCGCTAGGATTGCTGCACCTGTGGACTGCAAGTTGTGTGAGCTGGCCCACGTTTGATGTATCTTGGCAAGGTTAGACGGTATCGTAGTAAATTTCTTTGGGTCAACACTTCCCAACTGTTGTTGTGTAAGGTATGATACCATTATGAAAGAACAGTTTTTATATTTTTTGTTACGTTTTTCTGCCAGTATGTAGGACCATTCAACAGTTTGAATCCAAACCCATGACGTTGTCCCCACTACTTCTGCGTAACGCATCATACCAGCCTATTACATTTTTTTAATAAATATAGAGATGATACAATGAACAAAAATAATAATCATACATAAGTGAAATAAAGTAGTAGTTGATAGATAAATGAAAATGAATAAAAATAATGTAAGATACAATGAATAAAAAATAATAAATACATAAGTGAAATAAAGTAATAGTTCATAGATAAATGAAAATGAATAAAAACTAATATAATAAATAAAAATGGATAAATAAAATAAAATTAAAAATAAATAAATTAGGAAACCGGATAAATAAAATAAACGAAATACGCAAATAAATGAATGAATAAATAATAAAATTTGGCATGCAAAGTTATAGGACACCCTCACATAAAACAAAGCACTGGACAACAAACACTCGTGCTGAAAAAAAAAAACCAGCACCCTCATTCTCCCTAAATTAAACGAACATAAAACACCAAAGTTCAGCCTGCCCCGACAGACACACCCTGAAGACGCTGTGTGAAAACCACTTGCTGGCCTGAATCAAAGCTTTCTCTGGATGCTAACCCTCTTCCTCACAGTCCCTACATCGGAAATCTCCGCTGGGACGTTAATACATTACAACCCCAACATTAACCAACGCCAACCTGAACCAGACTAGTTAGCTATGCCTTTCTCCGCGCTGCTCTCGTCCCAGCTGTAGATCTTGTCCATACATCTCAACTGCCCAGGTCACCTACATGTCCTAGCTGCTATAACACCCCTCCCTACCCGACTTTGTGAACAACACTGGCGCGTGTTCACGTCCTCCTGCTCAGTCCTCCTGACCTCCCAAAGCCCTGGAATTCAAGTTCAATAATTATACTGTCCACACTGCTTTCCCTGGGTCACTGGGCACAGGAAGCTGGGTCCATTTTGTTTTCTCCACAGTCCATATATGGCACCGGCAGTCCACGGGGATGTCAGCACAACCCGTGAATTCTGTCAGTGCCATCCACCGACGTGTGTCTCTCTCGCTGGACGTGTGTCTCCCTCGTTTGCAGCGCCAACAGAAACCACAGTTGACCAAATTTAATAATTTAAAGCAATCCCGACACTAGCCGCCATTCCAAACCAGCCCTTTTGTAACTGTCAGCACGATGTAAATTTAATCTACTGAAGAACTGAAAAGAGCCTTTCGTTTTCCACCAGAAACTGCTAGTCATGCCTTTTCCCATCATCCCTCGCTTGCCCAACGTCAGCAAGCTTATCCCAAACCACAAAGACCTTGTCCTCAGACCATACTGAAGCAGGAAACTTCAATGGTTCAGGACTCTGTCTGTTCAAAAAATTAAAATATAGGTGATCTTAGGTGGAAGAGGGCTTGTTGTACTGGAACCAGAACCTTTCATGTCTACAATCGTAGACTTACCCACAGAACTATTGCCAGAATAAACTGCTTTAGCAGAACACGTTAAATCGGGGCCCAACATAAAATTTGTTAAACCAATGCCCATGCCATACCTAATTAAATTAAATTAATATCACGACCGACATTGACCCTAACAGTCAATGCATTGGCAGATTTCAGGCAGCACTACCCAGCATCTCCACACCTGGCCATCAGTACATTACTGCATGCACCATCTCTTCTCTACATTTTTTCTTCCATTTTCTCCCAGCCTCTCTTGGCCCGTTAACTAGAAAAATCTACGAATATTCGACATCTGTTTTCCTTTGGGTTCTATTCTTTTTCCACTGCAGACGGGAATGAGGAAGCGGGACGGTGCGAAAGCTTTATGTGGGGGTGATGGAGATCGGAACTCGCAACCTGACCGAGCCCAACACTCTGACCAGAGTTATCCAGGCACCCCCGGTGTCCCAAATCACGCACTACCCGCCATAAACGGACAAATCGATAAACCCTAAAAATCGATACAACCTTGAACTCTCCAACTCCACCACACCACAAATCCCTTCAGTCCATGATGAGGATGATGCTGGTGGTCACACCCAGCGCTGATTGCCCACTGTCCAGATATGCCACTGGAAGTTCACGGGGATGTTATACAGCACCCGTGAATTCTACCAGTGCCATTAGTTGACGTGAGTAAACCTCCTTGCTGCCTCTTGCTGGCTGCCGCCTGCCTCCTTTCCTTGTCACAACAAGAGCTGGGTTCTGCAATTTCAGGAATCCTGACAGTGGCTTTCCCTGACTACTGACTGCCGAACAACCCAGGCACAGATGAAGCTTGGTTCTCACCTTCACTTAGAATTTATTCCACACCGATGTTTTCCACATGATGCCAGACAAACCTTTTCCTCTGAAAAACAAGCCAAAAATAAGTTGGCAAAAAGTAAACATGATGCTAACACCAAAAACAAATCTCTGGTCCAGCGCTCTCCAGCAACAGCAATCAGCAATCCGTATGATTAAGTGTAATTTTACAGCAATCAATACGTTCAACATAAAATCATATTTTACAGCAATCAAATCAATATGTTCAACAGCAAGACATTTTACAGCAATCAATATGTTCAACAGCAAATCATATTTTACAGCAATCAATACGTTCAACAGCAAATCATATTTTACAGCAATCAATACGTTCAACAGCAAATCATATTTTACAGCAATCAATACGTTCAACAGCAAATCATAAAACAACGTTGTCTCATCATTGATGGGGACCGTTACCTTGCACTGTTGCAGTAACGAAACAGGCGAAATGACTGGAAAACGGCAAATATTGTTGACAAACCTGCTTTAAATAAAATGGGGTGTCTGCGGTCGGCAGTTACGCTACGATGGATTTGTGGGAGACGGACGTTTTGTGTGAATAAAGGTATTGCCGTTATTATTCACATCTATAAGTCTTTCATAATAAAAACATCGAGCATTTACGCTTACGACTTAGTAAACCTGTAGTGCTATAAAATATCCCCCAGCGTTAATTTGACTAAAAATCGTCATCAGTACCAACCAACCACCTGTGACAAAATTTTATTATTATCGTTACGTGATTGCTGTTGAATGTCTGCTACAATACACAATCTAAGACATAACATGAAATATATAGGTTTGCCTTGTTTAAATTGGTTTAAAGTATTTTACGCTGAGTTCCTTCCACCTTGGTACATCATGCATTTATTTGCGCGCACATCATACCTAGCCTAAGCCTGAACCTATCAAATTTGCGTTTCCATTTTTTTTTTGTCTCCAAACTATCAAAACTATTCTCTAAATTTTTTTTTTAAATTCCGTAGTTATCAATAATAATAATAATAATAATAATAATAATAATAATAATAATAATATATAGTTTTAAAAAATAACACCCGAACGTAAAAAAAACCCACCTCAAATGTCCCGTTTTCAGGCAGTTTACGCTAAGATTATTCAATGCAAAATAATCAGAAGAAATAAAATTTTCAAAAACAACCTCCCCCAACCACCCTTCCAAAAAAATTGGGGAAAAAAAGCCAAAACGCAGTAGGGCGACGGGAAACCTTAAACACGTTGCTTCCACAAATGCCAAAAATACTGAATACGCAACCCTTAAAAATATTTTTTTTAATTCTAAAAAGGTAATTAGCAACAGAGACAGACTGGTCCAGTTGCTGATGCTGGTTGTGGCCTGAATCAAGGGTCACACCTTGTGTCCATGTAGTTCTTTATTGGTTGGGTCTCGTCCACAACAAACACACTATGTCCGTTCCAGGCAGAATGTTCTACCTATTCGTGGTCAGTGTGTGTGTAGCCTTTAATTTAAGATTAAGATTCACATACTATAGGAAATTGGCTAAGTCCAAAGTCCATAATTGTTTATGAGCACCAAATTATAGTTGAACATAATTGGCTTCTAAACCTGCTTCGATTTTTATGGGAATAACATTGGAAAAATTTCGGGATTTCTGGTTCCGTTTGTGTGTGTGTGTGTGTGTGTGTGTGTGTGTGTGTGTGTGTGTGTGTGTGTGTGTGTGTGTGTGTGTGTTTGTTGTTTCCTTTCGTTTTTTTTTTTACAAAATAGATCTAGACTACATTATGACACCCTAAATAGTACATCTATAATTTTTTTTACTGATTTTATGCCAACGCTCAATTTTTTTTTACAATTGGTTTTATGCCAAAGATGCTCTTTTTGGGGGATACAATTGTTCTTTTTGGTTGAGATTTGTTTTCTAGGTTTAAGATGTAGGTCATTTTCGTTTATTTTTCTTTTTTAATTGGTTGAGTTTATTACTTATAAGAGCAAGTCATTGTTTGGGAGGGGGATGGTTTTATATATATATATATATATATCTTTTTTAAAAATTAATTCTATGTAGATCATTAAAGATTTAAAGTACAGAAATTGGAAATTCAGCTTTAAGAGCTGCCTTGTGGGCTACGCCACACAATTTGTTACGTTTTTGGAAAGGCTACACATTTTCAGCAATTTAAAAAATCTGTTTTTTTACTGTGACATCATAGCTCATAAGCTGTAAGGCAAAATGTAAGGAGTAGTACTCCTTTTCAGTTTGGGTTTTTTCTTGTTTAGAAAACGCAACCCAGTTGCACATCTTTCCACAATTTTGCTGTTGTTTTATTTGAAATGTCACTTTGTGGTCATGTTTTATTTCATATGTTTGGATCACGGCATTGGATGATGGAGAAAAAAAAAATCAGTGAATGTCGATTGTGATGCTATAAAAAGGTAAAAAAAAAAAATGCTATAACACAAAAACAGGTCCCATTGGACAAAGCAGCCCACACTGTCTATAGATCCACCCTGACACTAGGTAGGGGCTGTGGGGAAAACGACACCAGTCTATTACCCACTGTGGAATAATGACCCACGATTTCAGCGATACACTGGTAACATGTTGCTCAAAAATATATAATAATATCCCCATATAGTGTACATGAGTTGTATCGGTCCTATCAATTCTATTTAATGTACTTACTGTACTGTACTGTACTGTACTGTACTGTACTGTACTGTACTGTACTGTACTGTACTGTACTGTATTGCACTGAACAGTTTAGTCTAGAGCTAAAAGCCAATGAATTTCTGGGAAAATGGACCTCAAACACCAATGTATTTTATTATTCTCTCATACTGCAAAAATATTTTATTATTCTCTCATACTGCAAAAATATTGCCTGGACTCTCTGCTTATGTTATAATAGCCATGCCAATTTATTTAAAAGAAACCCCAAGAGTTTGGGGTTTATTTAGGGGGTGGGGGGGGGGGGTCGGTGTTTTTTTTTTTTCCATCTCCTGAAGGATTTCATGATCTATTTCATCAAATCAAAATGGCACTAACTGGGACTGAATTTATCTGAACAAAACAAATATAATTCTGAATACCTTTGTCTGCTAACTTGTTTTTGGTGAGTGGGGGTAATTTGTTTGGTGGAGTTTTTTGGGTTTTTTTTACTTGTCCCAGACCAGACCACAGAATAAAATTATAATGGATTAACCAATTATCAAGGACCAGTGCATAAAGAAAAAAAAGAACATAAATCCCTAGTGATTGCAGAACCTACCTTCTAATATTTTTTTTAAATAATTCATTGTACAATATTTTAGAAGATTTCAGCTGTAATAAAGTTTGGTGATTTACTGAAATTGGTGGCAAAAGCTTGAAAATAATTTTTAATCACTGCTTGAAATGTCATACAAATTTTTTTTCAAGTGTTTTCAGTTTCACAATTATACTTGTGTTATTTATAGTAAATTTATTATTATTATTATTATTATTATTATTATTATTATTATTATTATTATTATTATTGATGGTGATTATAATAATATTTATTTATTTATTATTTTATATATATATTTTTTTTTTATAATTAAAACCAGTTAAACAGCTAAATTTTTTAGACAAGACTGTTGTACATAATTGTTGTGCAAAAATATATTAACATGTGTATGTGATATTGTCAGCAATGAACTAATAGTCTTCTTTCAAAAATTATCCATATTAGGGTAGCCACTTTAAAGTGAAAGACTTGACAGTCAGTTTAAAAATAAAAAATAAAGGTAGGAAAATTAGAATTAATAAAAAAAAAATTTCAGTGCACTATATAATTATATGAACAACATTTCACTAAAATGTTCATTTTGCTCCTTTAAAATATACATCATTTTTTGTATTCAGTTTTTAGAAATTATTCTTCACACTAACACACCATCTGCAAAAAAAGCAAAAGAAAGCCGAGCTTCAGTAGAACTATAAAATTGTGCAAATCCTATGCACATAATTATCTACAGTACACAATAGGATGGCACTGTAAAGATTTTTTTTAAAAGATGCTTCAGTGATGCATAGCCCCTTTAATGACTTTTGGCATAATCATTTTAGTACATAACATAGTGCTTTACAATTGTCAGATATACTACTATTTGCATATTTGGGCACATACTACACACTTCACAATATATACATGTATGTATACACATACTACACACTTCACAATATATACATGTATGTATACACATACTACACACTTCACAATATATACATGTATGTATACACATACTACACACTTCACAATATATACATGTATGTATACACATACTACACACTTCACAAGGGTTCAAGATAAATATCAGACTCTTCTTTTGGATCATGGAACATACAAATAGTAACAATGATACATGCTTTACAATGGTTCAAGATTTAATATCAGCATCTTTTTGGGGAATATAGTCCATGCTTTACAATGGAGCCACATTATTCAAATCCTAATGGAAAATCCAAATCTAAAATCGTTTACTCTGAAGGTCAAACCACAAGTTGAAATCAAAGCTGGCACACTCTTTGGAGGATGAAGGGGATGATTATTTGCTTTGGAGGGGGGAGGGGGGAGGGGGAGGGGGGCGCGTTGTTTAACCATGCCTAGTTCCGTGGACTTCCTTTCAATAAAAACAAGATGGATCGTTGCTGATTCTCTTCCTCGTGGAATGTAACGTTGATATTGCCGAATTTGAATCGGTCCTACTTTCAGAACTATATTCACACATCACTCTTAAGCAAAACGTTCATTCACAACATTTCTTCTGGGAAAAAAAAACAAGGTGTAACACTCGTGTTATAAAAATAAGCTCTAGGCTACATTCAACACTATAAAAACTCTTGTATAACCACTCGCTGGTCGGAACGAGGGAACCAATCGTTCGTTGGGCTGGGCTATCACACGTTTGAACTGTCCAGTTTCCTACCAACGCTTTGCTTTGCCACGCACCGCTGGCTAGCCACTCTCTCTCTCTCACCAACCACCCACCCACACACTTTCTTCACCACCACAACTCGTGTTTGAACCCTACCTCACTGACCATCGCCGCATCTGGTCAAGCAGCCCTACACTGATCGATAGCAATCAATCAACCAGACAGACAAACCTACACAACAGCATTCCTTCGTCTTGTCAAATCAATCATCCCTCAAAAAAGAAACAAAAAATTCGTCCAGCAACGGGACCAACAAAACCCAATTCACCGAAATTCGTTGACCAACTTCCACTCCCTGGCAAGCTTGGCAACAAACAACACCACCACCACCACTACCACTACCACCACGGCCCGGTCAAGCCATACAGCTAGCTCCTCTGACCTTAATTTCGCTCTTGACCACAACAGTCGATATCGACAGCTTTTGTTTGACCAGTAGGCCTGCTAGTTAGTTGCTGCAGCAGCAGTAACGGCAGCAACATCGACGACGACAACGACGACGAAGAAGAAGGAAACAGCAACAGTCATGGCACTCGGCAGCACAGCACGCTAGAGAGAGGGAGGGGAGAGGAGAGAGAGCGGTGTCCAGTTTGGACAAGGCTTCAACCTTGCTACGCTTGCTGTGGCCAGTACAAACCCATGGCTCTGTACCTAGCTAGTCTCTACTGCCCAGCCTGCCTGCCTGCCAGCCTGCCTGCCTGCCCACTCACCCCCCGGCTTGGCTCTCTGCTTGTTGAAGAGCTAGGCCTGTTACACCATACCTTAGCAGGTCACTGCCGCTTTTACAGTCCTGCTAGTTTTCGTTCTCCGACACTTAGTAGTATAGCGTGTTTATGTGTATAGGTTTGAGTTTTTATAATTTTATAGATATGAAATCAACTAGGTTAAGGTATGTACTGTTTTTACTGGCATATTATTGGTATAGTTTACTACTGAGCTGGGTAGTGTTGTGCTAAAGGCTTTGGAGGGGGGAGGGGGGCATTTGTTGTCTCTTCCAGGTGAAGGGAGACAACGTGTTCAAATCTTTTGATGAAGGTTTTTTCTTCGTCGTCGTCAAGTTTCGGGTATCCTGTTTACTGTACATATGCACGCCCGTGCGCACATATTTACATACACACACATACACACACACATGTGCACACACATATGTGCACACACACACATATGCACACATACTGTGGACTCTATCTCTTGACCCCCTTTTCCCCCTCCCCCCCCCCCCCCCCTCTCACACACACACACACACACACACACACACACACACACACACACACACACACACACACACACGCGCGCGCGCGCGCGCGCGCGCGCGCGCGCGTAAATGCTTTGGTAGATGATGTAAGAGTTTTTTCGTCTCCTTAACTAGCAAAAACAACACAAAAAACAACACACAAAAACAACACAACACACCACATGCACACCCCACCACACCACACCCCTCAGTCCAATCACAAACAAAAATTGCAAAAGCGCCATAGATCAGACAGGCAGTGTTTGATACACAAACAAACCACAAGCTTTCAACTTTCGGACTGAGGGGTGCTAAGCAACACAAAACAAAAACCCAAGGTTCAAAGCGTGCTCTCGGAACAAAAAAAAAACAACCAGGCAAAACTTCTGTTGAACCACTGGACCACTGGTGTAGGTAGGTTGGTAGGTAGGTAGGTAGGTTCGTACCCAAGCGCTGTTACACCAGCCCTACAGATTGGAGTGCCGGGCAGCCAGGCATTAAAGCTGGAATAATTCCCTGGACGCATGGCCAAGCTCAAAGCCGCCATTACATAACCCCCTCTCCCCCCTCCTGTCTTCAAGCTCTCATTCCCATTGGTCCAGCCAGGCCTAAGCCCTCTCCAAAAAACACAGGGCCGCAGCTTTTGATCCTAACCCTCTCCCATTGGTGGAAAAACTCCACACAGGTACTAGGCCTACCACTAGGCAGAAGGCTAGGTCCAGAGTTGAGAGTAGGGACTTACCAAGGTATTGGGTGGGCTAAACCCAAGCTTAAAAAAAAAAGAAAGAAAAAAAATGGTAACAAAACACACAGAGAGAGAGAGAGAGAGAGAGAGAGAGAGAGAGAGAGAGAGAGAGAGAGAGCAAAAATGCTAAAGGTAGGTACTGGGTAATATGCAAAATACTGTACATTCCCCACCCCTCACCCCCTACCCTTAACCATATTTTCCAGACGAATTCTCCACCACCACCCCCCACCCCTCCCTCAACCCCCTTATTCTCTTCACCCTTTCCACTACTCCCCATCCAACCCCCCTATTTCGGTCCCCCCTCCCTCCCCTCCCTCCCCCATAGCATTTTCCAGGATTAGTTCCAGACCAGTAATCTCCCTTTCTCGTTAGCAGGTTATACAACTCCACAGCAGAACTGGGACTGTTTTCATGCATCAAAGCCAAACATGGTCAGCAGAGAGAGAAGGGGGGGGGGGGGGAGGGAGGGAGGGAGGGAGGGAGGGAGGGAGGAGGGAGAGAGAGAGAGAGAGAGAGAGAGAGAGAGAGAGAGAGAGAGAGAGAGAGGAGAAGAGAGAGAGGAGAGAGGACCACCCACAGTTTTTTCTTCTGTAAATACCCCCCCCCCTTCTCAAAACCTATGAATAAGATGTCCAGAATAGAGATCAGAGTGGTGGTCAAGTGGTTTTTGTGTGTATGTGTGTGTGTGTGTGTGTGTGTGTGTGTGTGTGTGTGTGTGTGTGTGTGTGTGTGTGTGTGTGTTGTGTGTGTGTGTGTGAACGTCAGAGCCTGTGTACACACAAGTGTGCGCTACAAGAAGTGCACAAAGGGATCATATCCAGCCCCCCCCCCCCCAAAAAAAAAAAAATGCACACAAAACTTTCATTCAGCTGTCAACAAGATAGTTTAGATACAGACTCGTTTTCACCATTAATTTTTAGTCTCGTTCACTCACCATGACCAACAATATTCAAACTTTTGTGGAGAATAAAGCTACCGAAAATGACTATTACCCGGTATATAGAAGCACCATAACAAACAAAAAAAAAACGAACAGTAAACAGGCAGGTCAACAGACCTCAATCTTGTACCACAGCACACACAAAGCAGAAAGCAGAAGAGGAACAAAGTCTACACTTTACTTTTTTTTTTTTAAGTCTACACTCTACACTCACTAGATGCGTCAATAATCCTGGGAAACAATATCACCCTGCAACAAGTCTGACTCTACCCATCATTCAAAAACCAAAAAAGACTGGAGGAAAACATTCATCCCACAATATAGTAGTTTAGTAAGCTCCACACTGAACATGGTCACTGCCAGACAGAGAAGAGAAGAGAAGGGCGGAGTCAAAACTAAGCAGAGAAGGCAGGGGTCCTCAAGAGATTTCCGCTGGGAGCCAGGAGGTAAAGTCAGTGAGACAAGTTAAAGCCACTGACAACAAACATGCTCAGTTCACTGAGGACTGTCCCCAGACTGGCAGCCAGACCACAGAACAGACCATGTGCTGTGTACAGTCCTGCCCGCTACAGGAGGCCCTGACTCTGACAGAGGATCTGGCCTGACTGACTGACTGACCCCTATCACCTCAGTGGCCAAGAAACTCTAGGGAGACTGGGAGGACCTGCAGGGTACAGCTGCCACAAGATTTGTGCGTGTTCTTTATATTGTGATGAGTGCATCCCGTGCTGTGGTACATATCCCTGCTATTATGTTTGCAATACATGTTTACTGATTTTATTTATCAAAGTATGGCTTGTAACCTGCTTAATTTTTTTTAACAAAAAAAAACTGCTTGACATTTCTCTATCTTTGAGATGATAGAACTAGAAAAGACCAAGCTATCCAGATGAACGTACATCAAAAGCTATAATGTGAAACACGAAATTGAAAATATAACAGCACCCCATGGCTGAGTAAAGCTTGACCGTTGTGTATAAAACAACGTCTAGCCTGATACGGTCTTGTAAG
>CM060332.1:1406328-1413828 GCA_030674155.1 Stramonita haemastoma
GAACAGCTCTGCTGAGACTAAATACAAACCAAAGGCACATAACTACAGGAATATGAATCTAGACTAGGACATGAACAGAGAGGACCCCCCCCCCCCTCCCAATCCTCCCCCAGGGTGTGTGGTGGTGTGTGGTGGTGAGGAAATCAGGTCCAGTGATGGATAGGGAGAGGTCACTTATCACCTTGTCCAGAAAGTGGGGCGGTGTGTACGCTCGCTATCTGACAGGTGACAGGGACAGGGACACAGATAGAGACACACTGACACATCCCCCACCTTACTCATCACTAGGACACAGACAGAGAGACTGACACATCCCCCACCTTACCATCACAGGACACAGACAGAGAGACTGACACATCCCCCACCTTACTCATCACTAGGACACAGACGAGAGACTGACACATCCCCCACCTTACTCATCACTAGGACAGACAGAGAGACTGACGCACCTTACTCATCACTAGGAAAGAGAGAGGGAGGGAGGACACATTGCGGGACGAAAGAGAGAGAGGGGACCTACACTACACTACACTACACTACACTACACTACACTACACTACACTACACTACACTACACTACACTACTACACTAACTACACTACACTACACTACACTACACTACACTACACTACACTACACCCCACACTACAACAGCCACCACCAATCTCCACCACAGCAGTGGCACCTGCCCTTGGCCCAGTGAGAGAGACAGGAGGAAGCTGGTTGCTTTTTGAACACCTCAGTCCCTACATGGAATACCTCCGCTGGGACTTTAATAGTCAACACCAACACAGGCAGGCGTGCTGGTTCAATTCTTCAGGTTGTGGAATTAAAACATTCAAGATAGAAGTAGCAGTAGTTAGCATGGAGATTGGCTATGAACACTGTAGAGACAGCACATTGGCTATGAACACTGTAGAGACAGCACATTGGCTATGAACACTGTAGAGACAGCACATTGGCTATGAACACTGTAGAGACAGCACCACGCCGAGCTGACTGAGCACAGGAGAAATAACAGCAAGGCTGTTACAGTGTTACTAGTATGCAGACATGGCCAGCTATCTTCAACCATCCAGCGCCCCCATCACAGGAGAGGTTGTAAAGAAAGCAAATGGCTAGCTGTGTCACCTAGGCCAGGCTATAGTATAGAGTACAATAGTCAGAGGCCGTTCCTGAGTTATGTCACAAAGGAGAGGACCCAGATCAATGTCTATAGATACATCGATTGTGTCAGCCATCCCACAGGGCTCTCTTATTTCCCCATACATTACATTACACGATAGCCTTGCGGTCTTGACTGGACACAGGTCCGGGTTTGAACCGGATTTCTTCCTCGCCTATCAGTATCACAGTATCAGTGTTCACAAGGCCTACACTCCCCCAAACATTCCTTCCAATGAACATCCCGTGTGCCAACGCACGTAGAACCTTTTGCGCACAGGTTAAAACCTGTTCTGCCATTAGGAAGAGTAGGCCAAATCATGCTGGTAAGAACTGGAGTCGGAATGCGACTATCTTTGGGGTTAAAACGAAGAACGTAAAAATGAAATCTCACTATGGCCGGTATTGGTGAACATGGGAGCTCCAGTTGAGAAAGAGAAATACAGTCAGGACTCTGACACAATGGGCGCCCTTCCTTCCTTCCTTCCTTCCTCACTCACACACAGCCTGTGTCATCATCATAGCGGCCTGTGTTCCTTTATGTTTATTTCCACACAGCTCCTGACTTGATACACGGTGGAGAAACCGCACAAAGCATTAATGTCCATACATCGATTAATTCACGATCACATCAATGGCTTCCATCGGCAATACTAAATAGGTTTTGTTATCATAGGGGCGTCAGACAAGTCCATTTTGGTGATTTTTTAGCAGCTTCCTACCCAGTGGCCACAGGGTGGTATCAGGTATGTGTGTATGTATGTGTACAGCTAACACAGCCTCCTAACAGCGAAAAGTGGGCGGTGGTTCCCTGGCTGTTTTCCCCCATCCACTCAGTCAGACCTTGAGTGGGGGTCTGGTACTAGTCTTTCTTATGAGACGATACACCGAGTTTTCTCGCGCGCGCAACACGCATTCGGTGCACGTAAAAGAACCTAAAGCAACAAGAGCTGTCCCTGGTAAAAAGCCAGGGAAACAAGATACAGAGGAAAAGAAAAAAATGAGGGGGATGCTCTTGTGGCAAAGTGCTCACCCTGACAGCAGTCCATATTTCAAAACACAGAAATCTGCCGTAACTGATCTAAGTGGCAAACAGATCATTTGCCAGAATTCCTCTTTTACTGGTTTATGACTGTAGCCACAATCTGACATACAATGATAGTGACAGAATTCACTGTTACCGCTTTATGACTGTAGCGACAATCTGACATACAATGATAGTGACAGAATTCACTGTTACCGCTTTATGACTGTAGCGACAATCTGACATACAATGATAGTGACAGAATTCCACTGTTACCGGTTTATGACTGTAGTGTAGCCACAATCTGACATACAATGATAGTGATAGAATTCCACTGTTACCGGTTTATGACTGTAGCGACAATCTGACATACAATGATAGTGACAAAATTCCACTGTTACCGGTTTATGACTGTAGCGACAATCTGACATACAATGATAGTGATAGAATTCCTCTTTTACTGGTTTATGACTGTAGCCACAATCTGACATACAATGATAGTGATAGAATTCCACTTTTACTGGTTTATGACTAGCCACAATCTGACATACAATGAGAGTGTCGCAATACTAAGACTAGGAATGTAGGATACATACCCAGCACTGCACTACTAACTCTACTCACAATATCAGAAACATGTAGCATACTAAGTTGTTACATACACATATTAATGCTAATGTACTAACACCGCTTTTTCTCACCTTTAAACCACCCAAACATTGCAGTGCGGGAAGCCAGACAGTCCAAACAAGCCAACAGAAAAACTGAACGCCAAAAGGCCGCAGGAAGAAGAGACAGCAAAAACAAAAATTTAAAAGGGATAGAAAAGAGGGAATTCCTCACAGAGAATTTCCAGACGGGGGAGGATTTCGCTTTTTATTGTCTGGTTATAGTCAGAGCTATTTCAGACTTGGGGATGTTGGTACTGGGCATACTACACTGACTGATACCTATATCACGTTCTGACCACACAAAATGCTAATTAACAAATCGTGCACCAACTTGTTATGCTTCCACACTGGGTTTGTAAAACACCGTGCTCAATACCGTAGTGCACTAGGCATCAGTAAGATAGTATTTTATTGAAAACGTTCAGCATGTCATGAAGACACATGACATAACCAGACCCTCTGGCACACAGCTCTAGATAAGATTAGCGCCCTGTTTCCCCTGTCTCCACAAGCCTGCACCCTCATCCCTCAACTGTATCAGCCTTCACCTCACTGAACACTTCCTCCCCTTCCCCCCCTTCCCCCCCAGACAGACCACTAGTCCTGAGAAAGAGAAAACATCACTCCCCTTTTCACTGTTGCCATCTCTTCACTAGCTGCCTGTCTAACTCTAAGTAGTGTCAAGATACAAGGACAAACTTACTGTAGAAGATTTACTGATTAATAGAAGAAGAGGCCGCCAAAAGAAATCATGGGTTGACAACACATCCAAGACTGACCGCCCAACCCCTAAAATCCTCCTACCAGCCCACACAGGATCAGCAAGCATGGAAAAAAATCACTGTTGCGTCCTTCTCTCTGTTCCCCTCCTAGCTGCCTTTGGGACATGGACAGACTGATGTGAGATGTAATACCCTCTGCTTATAATGTCTCCCAAAAATCTGCACCCTCTTACCTCTTCTGTAATTTTCACATGTACATCCCATTCCCTTTCTTCAGCCGCAGATCTATATATATGATTGCTGTGTTTTCGAACACCCAGTCTATTCAAACACCACTGTTGGCAGTCCTCTATGTTTCTGGTCCATCCACCTGGAAATGACCTCCCTCTCTCACTTCGCCTTTAGATATGTATACATATATCTGACACTCTCGGTTCCAGCCTCAAACCACACTTCTTTCCCCACCCCGATATCTCCCCCCCCCTCACATCTGTCACTTCTTTTTAACAGCCACCTCCACCCTGCCTAGCTTTGTTGCGTATGATGTGTGTGTGTGTGTGTGTGTGTGTGTGTGTGTTGTTTGTGTGTATGTTTGTATGTGTGTGTGTGTGTGTGTGTGTGTGTGTGTGTGTGTGTGTGTGCGTGCGCGCGTGCATGCGTGCAGGCATGTCTGTGTCGGTGTGCGTATGTGTATGTGTGTGCAATTTTTTAATCTCTAGAGTCCTATGTAAACTCTAGTTCCTCTGTGTACATATTTAAGATTATACAAAGCTAAAAGTTAAGGAGGGGGGGGGGGGGGGGGTCAGTCTGGAACATAAACTGAAGTATCCATGAGCCATGTGCACAATCCAATCAAAGATAGTACGCCCTACCCGATCGAATCAGGAGAGAGAGAGAGAGAGAGAGAGAGAGGAGAGAGAGAGAGGAGAGAGAGAGAGAGAGAGAGAGAGAGAGAGAGAAGAGACAGACAGACAGACAGAGACAGACAGACAGACAGAGACAGACAGACAGAGGGAGAGAGAAGAGGGGGGGGGGGGAAGAATAGGGAAAGGGGGAAGAGAGGTTGGTTGGGGGGGGGGGGAAGAAAGTTGTTACATAAACTGCTTAGTGTCCACACTACAGGCCCTTGTACCTCTATTGACACAGCCCGACCTTTACCTGACCCCACTCTGTGTGTGTGTTGTGTGTGTGTGTGTGTGTGTGTGTGTGTGTGTGTGTGTGTGTGTGTGTGTGTGTGCGTGTGTGTGTGTGTGCGTGTGTGTGAGATCGTGTGACTGTGTGAGTGTGTGTGTGTGTCAGTGTGTGTGTTGTGTGTGTGTATGTGTGTGTGTGTGTGTGTGTGGTGTGTGTGATGTGTGTGTGTGGTGTGTGTGTCAGTGTGTGTGTGTGTTGTGTGTGTGTGTGTGTGTGTGTGTGTGTGTGTGTGTGTTGTGTGTGTGGTGTGTGTGGTGTGTGTGTGTGTGTGATGTGTTGTTTGTGGTGTGCTGTGTGCGTGTGTGTGTGTGATTGTGTGCTGTGTGTGTGTGTGTGTGTGTGTGTGTGTTGTGCGTGTGTGGTGTGTGATGTGTGTGTGTGGTGTGTGTGTGTGTGTGTGTGTGGATGTGTGCTCTGTGTGTGTGTGTGTATTGACTGTGTATGTGACTGTGTGTGTGACTGTGTGTGTGTGTGTTGTGTGTGTGTGTGTGTGTGTTGACTGTGTTGTGTGTGCTTTGTGTGTAACTGTGTGTGTGCGACTGTGTGTGCAACTGTGTGAGTGTGTGCACGTTGTGTCTGTGTGTGATGCGACTATGTCAGTATGCTCGTGTGAGTGTGTGTGACTTTCTCATTCTCTCCCTCCCCCCCCCCCCGTACTTACATACTGTACTGTACGTACTGTGTACTGACTGTACTGTACTGTACTCACCACTGTACAATACACCACTGCCTGTAGTACTGCATGTGCCAGCCTCACATAAGCGGGGCCTGCCAACAACGTACTAGCTTGGAGACTAAAGAGAGAGGGGGAGAGGGGGGAAGGCGAGAGAGGGGGAGAGAGAGAGAGAGAGAGAGAGAGAGAGAGAGAGAGAGAGAGAGAGAGAGATCAGTACAGCTACGGTAGTGGATGGAGCATGTGCATGCACATGCACACTTGGTAAGGTGGCTACAAAAGGACATTAGTACAAAACCAAATGTCTAAAACCTTTTGGCTAGACGTAGTGCAGCACATCAAAAGACCCGATGTGACCAAATTTACAAACCTAGTTCGATACATACGCACATAATAGAGCAAAAAAAAATGTTGAAAAAACAACAGATATTCATTAGTAGACTTCAGAAAAATATTTGTCCCAAAGAGCATTTCAAACTGATAAGGTACTGTTCATGGTCTCAAAACGTAAAATTCCAAGCTCTTGAAAAAGTCTTATTTTCTCAGTGTTTTCAAATATTTTACAAACCGTAGGTCACATAAGCTACGACCCCGATACATAGCCCTGTGTGTGTGTGTGTGTGTGTGTGTGTGTGTGTGTGTGTGTGTGTGTGGTGTGTGTGTGTGTGTGAGAGAGAGAGAGAGAGAGAGAGAGAGAGAGAGAGAGAGAGAGAGAGAGAGAGTTGTGTTTGTGTATGTGTGTGTTGTGTTGTGTTGTGTGTGCGTGTTGTGTGTTTGTGTATGTGTGTGTGTGTTTTTGGCATTGGGTGTGTGTCGTGTTGGGTGTGTGTGTGTCGTGCATGTTTGTTTATCTGTGTGTGTGTGTGTGTGTGTGTGTGTGTGTGTGTGTGTGTGTGTGTGTGTGTGTGTGTGTGTGTGTGTGGCGGTTTTGGTGTGCGTGTGAGTGTGTGGTGTGTGTGTGTGTGTGTGTGTGTGTGTGTGTGTGTGTGTGTGTGTGTGTGTGTGGTGTGTGTGTGTGTGTGTGTGTGTGTGTGTGTGTGTGTGTGTGTGTGTTGTGTGCGCGCGCGCGCGCGTGTGTACGGGTTGTTCCATGTTCCGTTTCCATGTATGTAAATGTGTGTGTGTTTATTTATTTTGTTTAGTTTATTCTTTTATATCGAGGATAAATTAATAGAATAAGCACTCGTGTGCTTTTCATCCTGTCCCGGTGTGTATGCAGTTGTGTAAATATTGTCATCTGTGTGTGCGCGCGCGTGTGTGTGTATATTACATCATGTATGATGTGTACGTGCGTGGGTACGTGCGCAAGAAAAGTAGTCCAGAAAGGAAGCTTACGCTAGCAGTAAACAGACAGGTCAGAAATGATGCAAGAACAAACACTACACAGCCAAGAGAGGGGGAAGAAATGGGGCCGATTTCGGGGCTTCTCTGCAGATGACATCAGAATGATGTCTAGTAGCCTACAACAACTCTGAACTGTATCAATGTATTGTGGACATTCCAGTTTATTATCCAACATCAGATAAGATGTACACCATGCTAGCTTTAGTCATGATGGACGCTAATGAACTGTATCCAAACAGAATGTTGCAAGGTTGTTGTTTTTTTGTTTCTGGGCCAGAGCTCCGAGGTAGGCTCACCAATAGGCCTGATGACTTTCTTTGTAGGTATGCCACTGCTTTAGCCCTCAAGTAATGGTGCCACATCCCGACTTTGGGGGAGTGGAGCATAAAAGTACTTAACCCTGGAGCATAAAAGTACTTAACCATGGAGCATAAAAGTACTTAACCATGGAGCATAAAAGTACTTAACCCTGGAGCATAAAAGTACTTAACCATGGAGCATAAAAGTACTTAACCATGGAGCATAAAAGTACTTAACCATGGAGCATAAAAGTACTTAACCCTGGAGCATAAAAGTACTTACACCATGGAGCATAAAAGTACTTACACCATGGAGCATAAAAGTACTTACACCATGGAGCATAAAAGTACTTACACCATGGAGCATAAAAGTACTTACACCATGGAGCATAAAAGTACTTAACCCTGG
>CM060332.1:1423828-1426328 GCA_030674155.1 Stramonita haemastoma
CCCACAGGCCTACCATCCTACTGGCTAGATTGTATCCAGCATAACTCCGTCAACACAAGGGTCTGGGGCCAGGACTGGCCTACAGGGATAGCTTAGTGTGACTCTTTCCTTTATCAAGTCCTTGTGTGTGGTCAGTCCTGCTATAATTAGCACCAGCTGGGCTGGGATGGGAGAAGCCTGCAGCAGTTGAGAGTAGTGATGATGGGGGGGGGGGTTGACAGCTGTGACTTTCCTGTGACTTTCCTGTTGTCACAGCAGAAACAACAAAGGAAAAGGGCTGTTGGGGCCTAAAGGACCTGGCTAGTAAGGTGTGGCTGTGTGTCTGTGTGCCATTGCACTGGTCTCTCTGGCCTGTGCTGTGTTGTTATCTACAACTATTCTGTTCACACACATCAGGCTCAGGGCATCCCCATTTTGGCATACTACTTTTTGGCATAAGAGAGAATTGTTATCTTTTAAGATATTCTAGAAAAAAAAGGTAGAAATGCAGCGACCTTCATGGTAGGGAGAAAACCTTGGCACACACAAAAATCTCACCATTGGTGACCTGTGCTTTAGCCAGAAGCAAACTTGTAAACAAACAAAAATCACCAGAACCTGTTACCAAGATCTAAACACTGACTTTATGGAGCCACCCCATTAATTAAAGTCAGACTGCTCCCAGTCACCCAACTGCCACAGTTGTCATCAAAAAGTACACACAATAATAACCAAGCAACTTAACTCACCCAGGGTAGAATAGCACTTGTGGTACAGTTGATTTCACACACACACACACACACACACACACACACACACACACACACACACACACACACACACACACATTAACACACATTAACACACACAAACACACACACATGCACACACACACACACTGTGTTCAGGCCCAGAGGCCCCATGCGCCTAGCATATACAGTCTGCCACCTCCATTCACGCCATAGAGCTCAGTCAACCACTCTTAATTAATAATCAAACAGGAAAAATCCACACAAAGACATCAAACACCATTCAACATCTTCTCCCCCCCCCCCCCCCCCCACCACACACACACACCTTTCCTGGTTCTCTTGTTTTCCCCTCAAACTGTTCCTTGAGGCTCTTTCAGTTAAAAAAAATCTATCTTTCAGTTTTCCCTCCTAAACCTATGCTGTCCTTGAGGAGCTCAGGGTCAAGAGACCTCAGCATCTCCAAGGCCAGCGATATTGAGGACGGCTGGTCACTTACTTTACCTGCGCTGAGACAATGCGCCATGCTCGCAGGCCATGCGCCATGCTGGCAGGTCACGCTCTGTGACTCATAGTGCCTCTCCCATCTCCGATCTCCTCCATAAGGACAGGTGTGACAAATCAGTGTTGGTCTGCTCTCCCTGGCTGACTGCCTCACCTACATCGGAAATCTCATATCTCCTTTAGTACCTAAAATAGGAAATCTCAAATCTCCCTTAGTACCTAAAATAGGAAATCTCATATCTCAGTACATACAATAAATTCCAGCAAGTCAGTCTGGAAATTTTATTGTAGAATATGGATTTTCCCTTTTTTCTTATCCTTTTTCCTTTCTGTCTTTTTCATGCCCTTCTCTTTCCCTTCTCTCCCTCTCTCCCTCTTTACTGTACTCAGACCCTATGCTGTGGAATTCTCTTCCTGGTTCAGTTAAACAGCTCCAATCATTAACAACCTACAAAAATCACCTTCTCATCCACTTGATGCATCAGAAGTAACTAACCACACCTGTTGGAAAACCTCTCTCTCTCTCTCTCTCTCTCTCTCTCTCTCTCTCTCTCTCTCTCTCTTTCTCTCTCTCTCTCCACACAGCAGGAAGCTCACTCAACAACTCTTATTCTTAATCAGCAATCAAACACACAAAGACATTAACCACTTCCTGGCTTTCTTTTGTTTTCTAACATTTTCCTGTCACATTGCTGCCTGGGGCACTTTCAGTAAAAACAAAAGAATGCAAATCTTCTAGCTTCCCCTTCATAAATTTTTTTTAAGGGGTTCCCATAAACTATGCTTTCCTAAGGGAGCAAGATGTCATAGATTTCAGCTTCTCCAGGGGCCAGCATATTGAGGGCGGAGCCCATCTCCTCCTCACTGCTTTGCTTTCCTTGACCCTGTCACCTAAATGGGGAATCTCCATTAGGAGTTTAAAAGTAGACTGCCACAGGTCAACCCATCTCTTTAGTGAGCTGCATCTCATCTTGTTGCTTCAACAATTCTACAATTTAATATTTTTGGGGTGGCCCGAGGTGCTGAGGTGGGAGAGCTTGCCGATGCATGCGTGGGACCTCCGACTTTCTGGCTTCTGACTACAGTCCTGATATCAGAGCAATCTGGAAAGGACTAGAATTTCACTGAACAACAACAAAAACCAGCCCATCTCCTCTCCCCTAGCTGCCAACCCTTCCTTGACCCTTGAAGCCTGACAGTGACCAAATGGGAGATCTCCCTTAGGGTTCAGGGGTTGGAGGGAGGGAGCAAACCAGCCCCTACTCTAC
>CM060332.1:1431328-1438828 GCA_030674155.1 Stramonita haemastoma
TGTTGTGTTGTGTTTGTTTGTGTTGTGTTGGTTGTGTTGTGTTGTGTTGTGTTGTGTTGTGTTTTGTGTTGTGTTGTGTTGTGTTGTATTGTGTTGTTGTGTTGTGTTGTATTGTATTGTATTGCCTTGTATTTATTGCATTGCATTGTATTGCTTTGCTTTGCGATGCTTATATTGCGTTGCATTATATTGCATTGCATTGCATTGTATTGTTTTGTTTTGTACTGTACTGTATTGTATTATACTGTACTGTATTGTATTGTATTGTTCTGTATTGTATTGTATACCACTTTAATAAAGTCACAGCAAATTTATCTGTGTGCAATCTGAGTTGCTCTTCCCTGGGGGAGAGTGGTCGTGGTGGAAAGAACAGCGTTAGCAGCATCACCCTTTCTTTTTTTTTTTTTCTTTTTCCATCTGCTTAATCATGAGTTTGGTTTTCTATCAAAGTCTTTTCTTACAGAATTTTGCCATGGACAACTCTCTTGTTGCCGTGGGTTCTTTTACATGCACTAAGTGAGTATGGCACAGGGAACCTCGGTTTTATCGTCTGATCCGAAATTAGCACCCACACACTAGAAGATTGAAGGGGGGGGGGGGGGGGGGGGGGTCGGTCACGAATGGGGATATCGAACCACCACACACTTGAAACCGGACTTTTCGCTTTTAGGCTACTAGGCAGGCGCGTGGGTTACCTCTAGACCACTGAACCACCAAGGCATTTTCGTTCAACATCACCAGATCCCCCCCCCCCAACCCCACCACTGTCTTCCTCCTCCCCTCCTCTCTCCCATCCTTGTTATCACCCCCCCCCCCCCCAACTCCACTTCCTCCTATTGGCAGTCTATTGTCATTAAACCAAGGACGATGTGCCTGTCTGCCTGTCTGTCCTGTCTGTCTGTCTGTCATCAATCAATAGATAGACAGACAGTAGAGCCTGCAAGGACTTGGGTCAGACTACACAGTGTGAAGGCTGTGTGGACACAATCATTATAATTTTATCACGCAGTTTTTCCTTGCTCGGCTGCCTACAGCTCCGAGGTTCACCACTGCTGAGATCTTTGCGCATGCCACCGTTTGGGCCCACCGTTAAGGTAGCGCATTCTGACTTCGGGGATGGTGTCTAAACACGAGTCAAGAGCCATGTGAATTTTTAAATATGTTTTCTTTTTCTCATCCGTTCTTACCAGCGGTAAAAAATGGTCTTACTCTACCAAAAGGAAGAACGGGTTTTAACGCCTGCGCAAGATGTTCTGTGAGCATTCGCACATGGAACCTCGGCTTTATGATATAGTAAGTCTCACCTGAAGGACTTTCGGTGGGAGTGGAGTCAGTACTGATTGTAACTAACTTCAGGGCAAAAAATTTCTAGGCGGTGGACTGGAACACGGGATCGTGTAGTCACGAGCGCAACACTCTAAAACCACTGGGCTATTCCGCCCCTTTTCTATGGAACTTTTTGTTGTTGTTTTTAAGTCAAGTTAAACACAGAAAATGGCTGCATGGCTTGGAAATACTAAAATAGACATTAACTGAACTGGACAAGAATCTTTAATTGTTCTTCTTTTCCTTCTTCGCGATCGCTCAGACATCAACTTTTGTTGTCTGTCATATGAACGAAAATGCGTTGCGCTGCCGTTAAGCGCCTGACAGGTCAGGCCCGCGCATCCAACTTCGGCGTGAAAGGAACTGCTAGTTTATCTCTGAAACATTTCTGAATTAAAAAACAGGTGCAGATAATCAAAACACAAGGAGGTGACAAGAAGCAAAGTTAAGACTCACAAGACATCACATACACGTCACAGATGTAGGGATTGGTATTGAAGTGTTGACACTTTCTTCATGTGCAATTTTCTCAGGAAATAATATAGAGGAGTCTGTTACATGGCGATCAAGAATAGCATTTATTTATTTGTTTATTTATTTTTTATTCATTTACTTATTTTATTCTTTTGTTTTGAGGATAATGGAATTGTCGAAAAATATCGTAAATATAGATAAGCTGCATCCCAAGAGCTTAAAGGCAGGTATCTACAGATCTTTAAAAAACATTCTGCGTTCCCTGGCTATACTAAACTATCAGTCCTTTCTGGTGGATGGCCAAAAGGCATCTAACCTCGAATCTGTACACATTTGTCGGGCATTCATACAATGACCTCTTTCGAGCTGATTAATGAGCTGTCCTGAAGTCACTCTGAATTTCAAAGTCATGGGCTGTGAAGCCTCCAGTCGGGTCGCGACCTCCTGCAGTAGACAGACGAACATGGGCCTAGTGCCTAGGTAGCCTAACACTCTCAGGAGAAGGCCAGATGACCAGACACACAGGCGTTCTGGTCTAGTACTACACCCATCACATGGCCATGCATGGCTGTTCGAAGGAGACATGCCTAGGTTAGCCTAACGGCCTAGGCTAGGCCTAATCTGCAATCAGTCTAGGTCTTCTAGCACAAGCAGAGCACCTAAGTGAACATAACACGCTCAAAAGAAGACTTCTTCTTCAGGTTGAACGCTCAGACAGCAACTGTTGTTTTCCGTCATATGAGCAAAAATGTGTTGGCCTGCTATTAACTGCCTGACAAGCCAGGCCCAGCACATCCGACTTCCTGTGGGTTAGAAGTGTTATCTTTATTTAAAAACCTTTCTGAGGAAAAAATGCAGGAGGATGGACCTAAAAGGCAGAAAACAGACAAGAAGGAGGTGACAGGAAGAAAAGGAACAAGGCAGAAACAAAGTGAGGGAGAGGAAAGAGGGAATTCCTAGCACAGAATTTTCAGAAGGTGGGGATGTTCTTTATACTGACAGGACCCTGGCTGGGGAACAGGAGAAGACCAGGCACTGGGCATGTTATTCTATTAGCTTATAACTTTGACCTTTTTTACCTTTAACCTAGGCCTATTCCCAACATGGCCCCCACCTGGGGTGGTGTCCCAGGAACTGTGCCTACCTGCATGACTGTGGATTGAGGCCTCTCCATCCCTGAAGTGGGGCCTGAAGGTTGTGTTGTTGTTGGGAACTGGGGACTACCATCAAAGGAGACTGTCTTACCGCACAAAGGGTTCGAACTCAACAAAGACTGGGGGAAAGGGGGGTGGGGAGGGGGTTAGAGAAAGCAATTAGAAGGTAGGGGTGGGTGTGGGGAGAGTGTAACACTTGACTAAGGGAACAACACTCCCTGCTTTTACACGTAGGCCCTAGTACAGTCCTCAAAGGTTTCATTCTCAGTAGGCAGGGGCTGGGGGCTGTAATTCAATACCAGTTACAGCAAAACCCCAGGGGCCAGGCAGAGTCCAATCACTACTGGGCCCAGGCTGGCGAGGTAAGGTGTAAAGGTGTGTCTGGCCAGGCCATCACGCCATCACACCTACCCCCCCCACCCCCACCCCTCTGTCACGCCACTTACTGGCAAGTCTACTGTGTTACACACACACCAAATGTGTTGAGGACGGGACAAGATTTTCAACCCTAAATCATTTTACTGAAGTATGGAGAAATAAAGACAGGAGAGATCAATACAGTCCACAAAAAAGAAAAAAAAATAATACAGGTGTGAGGCAAACCAACCATGTAGTTTTATTTTTCCATCTATCACTAAATCAATCAATCAATATCAATCAATCAATCAATCTCATCAATCTATCTATACTATCTATCTATCTTCTATCTATCTATCTATCTATCTATCTATCTATCTATCTATCTATCTATCTATCTATCTATCTATCTATCTATCTATCTATCTATCTATCTACTCTCTCTACCTATCTACCTGTCTATCTATCTATCTATTTATCTATTATCCTATCTGGAAACTTAACCAGTTCCAGCTAGCTTAATTAAATCTGACCTCTAAGACTTTTGCTAGTCCTTTAGGCCTACTAGGCTACAATCATTTATTGTAAGTTGGAATACACACACGCGCGCACACGCACACACACACACACACACACACACACACACCACACACCACACACACACACTCCCAGTGATGGTAGCCCCCTTGGCCAGGTGTAGCCTAGTGAGGGTTGCGCCACATCAGTCAGTCCACTCTAAACCCTCTTGGTGGCTCAGAGGTGACACTGATGAAAAATGCCAAAGAAACTGTCACACACACACAGGACCCCCCTTCCCCACCCCCATCCCCACCCCACCCCATCCATCTCATCCCACCCCCCACCCCTTACCCCACCCCTCGACATCCTTCCTCCTCCCATCCCCCCCCCCCCCCCAAACCTCCCTCGAGTTTTCAGACAAAAATGTGTCTGGACTTCCTCTTCTTTGAACACTTAGGCGGTAACTCGTTGTTGTTTGTCACATGAGCGAAAACACGTAAGAAGCCCCATGTGACAAAAACACAGTCATTAAGAACAGTGAACTCACTACTAGGATTCAGAAGTATCGAAACAACAAAGGCCAAGTAAAGACACTAAACGTGTGTGTCAAATCAAATTAAATCAAATTAATCAAATCTTTATTTCCAGATGGTACATTGAATAAGCATTAATTTTCTATTCTTTATTTTTGTTCTTGTGGGATATTTTATACGGAATAAATTTGTTTTGCAAAAAAAAAAAAAAAAAAAAAAAAAAAAAAAAATTTGCTTTTTTTCATCAAGCCATCTATCTATATAAAAAAGAGTGTGTGTGTGTGTGTGTGTGTGTGTGTGTGTGTGTGTGTGTGTGTGTGTGTGTGTGTGTGTGGCTTATCTTAAAATGTTGAAACGAATCTTAACCATAGTTTGTTGGGATTTTCCCCCTTTTTGTTTTTAAGTTGGGTTTTTTTTTATGCGTACCTCAGTTCCAAAGAACGAGAAAAAAGAGAATTGTCACTGAGAGAGACTGGCTATCTCATACTTTGTCAGAGAGACACGTGCTCAACATGATACGCACACGTTAAAACCCGCTCCGCTTTTCGGAAGAGTACGCCATTGATTGCCGGTAGGAACAGAAGACAAAGTCTACTAAACTGCAAACACACCTGGACCGGATGCAAAAAAGCAATGGGTGCTTATTCAATTATCCTCAAAATAAAAGAATAAAACAAACAAAATTTAATAGATAACAAAGGACTCTCACAGCATCTGATTTTCTTTCTGTTCTTCCTCTTCGTCATGGGATGTTGTGGCAGCAACTATTGTTGTCTGTCATATGAGCGGGGAAAAAAAAGCGAAGCGCTGCTCTTAAGCGCCTGACAAGTCAGGCCCAGCACATCCGACTTCAGTTGTGTTTTGATTTAGATTTTAGTTTAGGTTATATTGATAAAGTCCCAGCGGGGAGATATCTGATTTAGGGACTGTGTTTACTGCAAGTCATCCCACTCTGAAGTAGCCCGGCCACTCTAAAAATAGTACAAGTCTTGATAGCAAATGCATCACATTTTTGGCGTGGGAGAGATTGGACTTTCTGTGCCTCATAGAAAATCCCCAGTCACCTTGTTGTAGAAAGAGGGGGGGGGGGGAGGAGAAGGGGAGGGGGAAAGGGGGGTTCCCCAGTCTAATATCCTAGGAGGGTGTGGGGTGGGTGGGGTGGGGGATGTTGAGGGGTGGGGGGGGGAGTGTTACAGTGTCAGCCTATCTGCAGAATCTGAGACTGAGGTGTCTTACAGAACATTTTAGTGACAGTGGTGTAACACTTTTATTCCCCACCCCCACCCCCAGCAGGCCTACAGTATACAGGGCCTACACTGTTGTTGGGCTTTTCTATAGGCCTTGCCTTGCTAGCGCTGAAAGTGACTGCTAGGAGCTTTCCTGGTAGCCTAGGCTAGCAAGCATGGTGGAAAATATTCACCAAGATTTTTTTTTTTAGGCACAGAAGAAAATGGAGGGAGGGGGGGGGGGGGGGGGGGGGTTTGGGGAGTTTTTATTGATTCATTTATTTATCTCTCTATTTGTTTATTTTATTTCGAGGAAAATAGAATAAGCACTCATGTGCTTTTTCTTTTATGCATCCAGTCCCCTTGTGTGCGCAGTTTTGTCAATGTTCTCATCCAATCCCACCAGCACACACAATGGCCTACTCTTCCGAAAAGCAGAACGGGTTTTCACGTGTTTGCAAGACGTTCTGCATGCTTTAGCACACATGGGACCTCGGTTTATAGTCTCATCCGAAGAACTTTGGGGGGGGAGTGGAGTCGGTACTGATGTTAACTTTGAGGAAAAATCCTCTTGAACGAGGTTCGAACCTGCCTCGGCAGATCACGAGCGCATCACTCTTCACACTGGGCTGTCCGGCCCCTGTTTTGTTTTGGTTTTTTTTTATTGGGGGGGGGGGGGGGGGGGGTTGTTGTATCTTTCTTCCTCCGCTAGACAGCTCAGAGGTTCACCCAATATTGGTCAAAGTGTTGCGTATGGGAACGTTTTTTTTTTTTTTCTCCCCCACCCCCCTACCATTTAGGTAGCCGTATTCCTATTTCGGGGATGGTGTCTAATTGACAACACGTATGTGTATGGGCGGGATTTCTTTGGTTTTTTTCTGCTATTCGTTACTATCGGTACACAATGGCCTACTCTTCCAACAAGCGGAATGGGTTTTGATAACGTGTGCGCAAGATGTTCTCCGCGCGTTCGCACAGGGATCTCGTTTTATAGTTTTATATTGTTTTGATTTTGTTTGGTTGTCGTTGTTCTGTTTTGGTTTGGTTTGGTTTGGTTTGGAGTTTGTTGGTTTTGTTGTTTTTGTGTGTGTTGTTTGGTGCGTGTCTTTTTTTTGTTTTGTTTTGTTGGGATTTTTTTGGGGGGAGGAGGGTGCTGCTTTCTTTTTCTATGATGTTGGTGTCCAGCTGTTCCCGGTGGCTCGGTGGTCCAGAGGTAACGAACCTGGCCAGAAAGCTGAAAGTCCGGGTTCGATCCCCATTTCATCCCGAAACTTTTCCCCATCCATTAGACCAGACCATGAGTGATGGTGGTCTGGGTGCTTGCTAGTCTCACATGAAATGATAAACCGAGGTCCCCGTGTGTAACACGAATTTAGCGCACGCTAAAGAACCCACTGCATCGAGCGAGTTTCCCCCTAGTCATTTTTTAAAGCCACTCTGAAAAAGAAACAAATAGTTATACATGGAGACAGGAAAAGAGAAAAAAAAAAGGATGGGTGGCGCTGCTCTTGTGGCGACACGCTCTCCTCTGGGGAGAGCAGCGGGAACTTCAGGCAGAGACACAGGCTAGGCTACCAGGCTTATCTGCCGTGACTACAGGCCGCTGTAATCCCTGCGCTATCGCAGATCATTCAAAAACAAGCCTTACCCTTACTTCCGGCTTGTGGGCCAGCCAGACATCTCCGGTTGGTTACATACTGCCGTTATTAGGGGCATTATGTTTTGGTTTGGTTCTTTTTTTTTTTTTTAACATTTTACGTTTTACACCGCTAGATTGTTGCCACAAGAAGCGCCACCCATTATTTTTGTTCTTTTTCCTGTCTGCAATTGTATTTGTTTCTCTATCAGAGTTGCTTTTTTCCACAGATTTTTTCCAAGGACAATTCTCTTATTGCCATGGGTTCTTTTTTT
>CM060332.1:1446328-1471328 GCA_030674155.1 Stramonita haemastoma
TGATTTTAGCTTGCTCGGCTCCATTGTTTTACTTTTAGTGGTCATGTTGAAATGGGGATAACTCCATATACAAAAACCCCACCACAACAAAACACACAAAACCAGAAGCATTATTGACTCTACACATTACAACCAACAACAACCCGAAACAAATGGTCAATCAATGTCACCACCATAACTGGACAACATCGACCTTTGGGGAAAGCAAAAAGCCATTCAGTGTCACCCAGTACTACTGTACAACAGATAAGGGACAGAGGGACAGACAGAAGGTCAGGCATGTCAGGCTAAGCCTACATACACACTGCTTGCTCCCTGCAGACCACCAGCCTGAAGTGTGTACTGTCAGTCAGTCACTCAGTACATACATATAATATTAACATGCATACACACACATACACATACAGGATATTTACTGCGCAGTTCTGTTTCACTAGCCTACCACCAGCCTCAGCTACAAGCAAGCATACTATTTTGGCCGCTTCAGATAAATCTTCACGGCCCTTTCATCAGAACAGTAAAACTCAGCCATTTTGCTGTTGATGATTATCAGAATGTGTATAAAACTGGACATCTATGCCACATATGTGTTAATTACACACTGAACCTCTAACCTCCCAAGTAGCAAAAAAAAAAAAAAAAAAAGAGGCAAGACAAAAACAACAAAATTCTGACACAGTATGCACCCTAACTAGGAGAAAAAAAGAAAAAAAAAAGCTAACCAGTCAGCAGATTGGTCAGTGAAGGCAATACCTTGTCCAAACACCTTTGGCCACTGACCAGCATACAAACAAAATAACATGACCATTGATTAATCGATACTGAAGGGGTCAAACAGGGGCTACACACACAAACGGACAGACCAAGGCAGACAGACAGACGGACATCAAGCTTACCTGGCAACCTGGCATAACAACGGCAAGCCCAACATAGGCCAGTACCCAAGTAGGCTGAAGCTTGCAGAGAGAGAAGGAGAGAGAGAAAGCGGGAAATGAACAAGTGAAGCGGTGGTAGAAGCACAGGGCTGGCTGGTACAATCATCCAGCCGTAAGTAAGCTTGTGCCGAAGCCAGCCAGCCATCCACACTGTACTTCTGCTGTAGGCCTCGGCTAGGCTAGCAAAGTAGTGGTCACTCGCTGGGCTTCTCGTCTTTCTCTGCACCTCTGTACTGTAGCCTAGGCCTAGCCAACTGGGCCTATACTAAAGCCAAGGTCTCTCACTGGCTCACTTGAATGCCTCCCCTATGCATAGTAGTGCCTCAGGGCGGTTTTTTTTTCTGTTTAAGGAGGGAAGGGTTTCTTGTTTTATTTATGATGTTCTTTGTGACAGGTTTTATTTTGTGATGGTTATGAATGCATCTCTGCGTCACCTCCCCTGTTTCTCAGAAAACACAATGAATAACAACATAGGAATGTCCTAGTGTGTAATCCTGTTTTTAGAAAACAAATGAAATAACATAGGGAAATGTCATCTTCATGTCGTGCTACCTTCCCCTGTTTTCTCAGAAAACACACAATGAAAATTAAAACAAAACATAGGGGAAATGTCATCTTCATGTCGTGCTCCTTCCTGTTCTCAAAACACACATGAATGAACCACCACCCTTTCAGGAATGTATCTCTGTGCTGCTACTTGGCATGTTTCAAAACACACAATGAAAATTAAAACAAAACATAGGGGAAATGTCATCTTCATGTCATGCTACCTTCCCCTGTTTTCTCAGAAAACACACAATGAAAATTAAAACAAAACATAGGGGAAATGTCATCTTCATGTCGTGCTACCTTCCCCCTGTTTTCTCAGAAAACACACAATGAAAATTAAAACAAAACATAGGGGAAATGATTCAGTCGTGCAACCCCGAAAACCTATAAACAAATAGGGGAAATGTCACTTCAGTCGTGCACCTTCCCTGTTTCTCAGAAAACACACAATGATTAAAACATGGGAATGTCATCCATTCGTGCTACCTTCCCCTGTTTCACACTGTTCAAAACGAATGTCACCAGTCGTGCACCTCCCCGTTCGAAAAATGATTAAACAAAACATAGGGGGAAATCTCCAACCCCAACTCTACTAAAGGGATTTCACCTTCACCTTCACCTTCACTTGTCCCTAGTCCACAGACCACGTGGCACCACTGAAGATTTTACAACCAGTTTCTCCACTTCCCAGGTCTTCCACCTCAGTAGCAGGCAGCATTCTACCTAAGTCCTGTCCACTCTCTGATGTTTTCTTCCATTGTCTCCTCTGTCTGCCTCTTCTCTCCCTCCCCGACTGTTTCATGGGACATGGGACATTGCCTTTTAAAATGCCTTTTTACCTGTCCAATTCATATTCAATTCAGCTCAATTTAAAATAGTTTAATCATCCCATGAAGCGCAATTACAAAAATGAAATGCACATACTCTGATAAGCTTAATTATATTGTCATTGTTGTTGTATGTTCAGAGGATTTTTTTCCTTCAAAGGAGAGTTAGGTTATGTTAAGAGCCTGTGGTGGCTGTAGGCAATCTCAGCACATCATTGTAGCCAAGGCCTTGGCAATTAGCTGACAAAAATGACTGATACCATTCTACACCCGTGCATGTGCCCCCCCCCCCCCCCCCCCTGAAAGAAGTTGACACAAAAGAAACTTTGGTGTCTGTAATGTGTATGGTGATTAGTGCACATTTCTTTGTTTTAATCTTCTCCATTGATGCACTTCAAATTCATGAGTTGTCATTGTACATAGGTCCTGTGAAAACTTAGCAGGGTAAGAGTAATGATGATAGGGAACAGGGGATGGAGGTGTCAGTTTTTAGTGTGTGATTGATGACCCAGTCTGAACAATCTTCTTATTCTTAGTCTTTGGCTTGTAGTGAATACAAGCCAGGTGAAGGAAGTGTTGCAAGATAATGAATGTAATGATATCATTACTTAGTGTTACAGTTTTTATTACTGCACCTGTCTAATGCTCTTTTGGAGTTCTTGATCATCTTAAATGTAAAGCACAAGACAAAGTTTCATCATTATCACAATCATCAAATATACCATTGTTACAAGGGAGACAACAAGGACACACATTCTAATGGGAAACAACCCTCTTTAGGGCATGATAACTTCTTTTTGAAAAAAAAAATGTTTAGGTGGTGACAGTCTAAGTGACAAGGATAACCTTTCAGTAGCACTTGGGGGGGGGGGGGGGGGGGGGGGCTAGTGGTCAGAGTGTTGGGCTGTGACCAGATGGTTCAGATTTCAACAGCCCAAATCCCCATCACTTGCCAAAGTCTATAACCCTGGTGTGTGTGTGGACATGCATGCACTTTGTGTGTGTGTGTGTGTGTGTGTGTGTGTGTGTGTGTGTGTGTGTGTGTGTGTGTGTGTGTGTGTGTGTGTGTGTGTGTGTGTGTGTGCATTTGAATTCTTAATACTGTTCATTGTTATTGGTTGTGTAAGAGAAGGTTGAATGCAAGCCTTTTGATTTGTTTTTACAAGATATAGATCTAAGACTCTATAAAGTCCATCTATTATTATCATTATCATTATCATTATCATCACCATCATTATTATTATTATTATTATTATTATTATTATTATTATTATTATTATTATTATTATTATTATTATTCAGTATTATTGTTGTTGTTGTTGTTGTTGTTATTATTATCATTTTTATTATCATTTTTGTGTTTATCATATTATTATTATTATTATCATTATTATGATTATTATCATTATTATTATTATTATCATTATTATTATTATTATTATTATTATTATTATTTATTATTATTATTATTATTTTTTTGTTTAGCCACTATCAGGTAGGGGCTTATTTTAGGCTAGCCAGCCCTGTAGGCTTAGTGTACTGGGCTGTAGTATTGTAGCCTAGGCTACTGGTCACTGGCTATAGGAGGCTTCTTCTTTCTCTACTGCCTCTGCACTGTAGGGGGCCTTTACTAAAGCCATTGTCTTTCTTTACACCTCCCCTATTCATAGTAGTGCCTCAGGTGGGTTTTTTTTAGTAAGGAGAGGAGGGTGGGCTTAAAATTTTTTTTTAATGATGCTCTATGTTTTGTGACAGGCTTGCCCAACCTTTGTGACTGAGGTGTTATCAGATTTTCCTCTCTCTCTCTCTCTCTCTCTCTCTCTCTCTCTCTCTCTCTCTCTCTCTCTCTCTCTCTCTCTCTCTCTCTCGTCTCTTCTCTGTGTTGTGTGTGTGTGTGTGTGTGTGTGTGTGTGTGTGTGTGTGTGTGTGTGTGTGTGTGTTGTGTGTGTGTGGTGTGCAGGGACAAACTTTTGCACTACAATTCTCCCACAAAAGATACAATGAAAATTACAAGGAACATTTTTTTTAAACCCTCAAATCCAACCTAGGTAAAACCCATTATTGCCTTTGAAAACAGATATTGCTTTTCTGTATGTCCAATTAAATTCAGTTGGATGAAGGGCAAAAAACAACATTGACAGGCACATAGGTTGATAAGAATGGTTATAGTAACAAGAAGAAAAAATAGATTCTCCATCTTACAATGTCTCCCTATCCCCACACCCACCCAAAGGATTTGACCCAAAAGAGACTTAGATGAATGTGGTGTGTATGATGATATGTATGCATCTATTTCAGCAGATGAATGTGGTGTGTATGATGATATGTATGCATATATTTCAGCAGATGAATGTGGTGTGTATGATGGCATGTATGCATCTATTTCAGCAGATGAATGTGGTGTGTATGATGATATGTATGCATATATTTCAGCAGATGAATGTGGTGTGTATGATGGCATGTATGCATCTATTTCAGCAGATGAATGTGGTGTGTATGACGATATGTATGCATCTATTTCAGCAGATGAATGTGGTGTGTATGATGATATGTATGCATATATTTCAGCAGATGAATGTGGTGTGTATGATGGCATGTATGCATCTATTTCAGCAGATGAATGTGGTGTGTATGATGGCATGTATGCATCTATTTCAGCAGATGAATGTGGTGTGTATGACGATATGTATGCATCTATTTCAGCAGATGAATGTGGTGTGTATAATGGCATGTATGCATCTTATTTCAGCAGATGAATGGGGTGTGTATGATGATATGTATGCATCTATTTGAGCAGATGAATGGGGTGTGTATGATGATATGTATGCATCTATTTCAGCAGATGAATGTGGTGTGTATGATGATATGTATGCATCTATTTCAATCTTTCAGTTTGATCCCTTGCTTTGCTTTTTCTTCCCAGTTCCAGAAGACAATCACACTGAGTGGCAAAGTTCTTCAGGAAAGACTATAAACAGAGCTAGAGGCCTCCGTGCATGTGAATGCACACAGAACATCTTGCACACATACTTAAAACAACCCTGTTCTGCCTTTGGAAAGGTTAGGCCATTTCGTGCTGGTAAGAACAGAGGATAGTCTCTTTCTTAAAAGAACAAACCACAGGCACACAGATGTTGTGTTTAGACACCATCCCGAAGGGGGAATGTGGGTACCTAACTGCGGGAGGGGGAGTGGAAAGGGCTGCATACAAAAAATTCTCTCCATTGGCGAAATTTGGAGCTTCATCCAAGGAATAAAAGAAAAAAGACAAATGAGTACCACACTAAATTGATGAGTAGATAAATAGATGAATATGAAATAAATAGATAAGTAGATAGATAAACATTATGAATTAAGGAAAAAACTGATGACAGAAGAGAAACATATGGCAAAAATATACACCATAACAAAATGCGAAAGGAAATAAAATAACAAGATGTCAGGAAAAAAGACAGGAAATATATACACCATAAAAACTAAACAGACATACCAATGATTTTTTTGAAAGACAAAAAAATACAGCCAAAAATTACACATAACACACACAGGAAAACCACCAAAATACAACTTAAATAAAGCCCAAAGAGAAAAAAAAGCATATCGCAAAATAAAAGAAAACAGAAAAATCTGCAGATATGTATACACACAAACAAAAACAACAATAAACAACTAAGGGAAAAAGGACAGGAAAAAGGCTTACAGAAATACACAACTGACAGAAATGCTGAAAGAAGCAAGGAAACAAGAACGAAAAGCCCTCAGTGGCCTGGACTACCAGAGAAAACAAGGCAACAAGGTTAAAGCACACAGAAAGGGAAGCAACAACCTTAAAAACAACAACAACAACAACAACAACGACAACAACATACAAACGAGCAATGAAACCTCAAATGGAAGACAAACAAACAAACATAATGCATAAAGCCTAAAACAAACATACAGCAGAAAATAAACATAAAGCCGAAAACAATCATAAAGGGCAGAAAACAAACATAAAGCAGAAAAAGCCAAACATAAAGCGGAAAACAAACATGAAGGGAAGAAAAACAAACATGAAGGGAAGAAAAACAAACATGAAGCAGAAAAAGCCAAACATGAAGCAGAAAACAAACATGAAGCAGAAAACAAACATGAAGCAGAAAACAAACATGAAGCGGAAAACAAACATGAAGCAGAAAACAAACATAAAGCCGAAAACAAACATGAAGCGGAAAACAAACATAAAGCCGAAAACAAACATGAAGCGGAAAACAAACATAAAGCCGAAAACAAACATGAAGCGGAAAACAAACATAAAGCCGAAAACAAACATGAAGCGGAAGAAAAACAAACATGAAGCGGAAAACAAACATGAACCAGAAAACAAACATGAAGCGGAAGAAAAACAAACATGAAGCGGAAAACAAACATGAACCAGAAAACAAACATGAAGCGGAAGAAAAACAAACATGAAGCGGAAAACAAACATGAACCAGAAAACAAACATGAAGCGGAAGAAAAACAAACATGAAGCGGAAAACAAACATGAACCAGAAAACAAACATGAAGTGGAAAACAAACATGAACCAGAAAACAAACATGAAGCGGAAAACAAACATGAAGCGGAAGAAAAACAAACATGAAGCGGAAAACAAACATGAACCAGAAAACAAACATGAAGCGGAAAACAAACATGAAGCGGAAAACAAACATGAAGGGAAGAAAAACAAACATGAAGCGGAAAACAAACATGAAGCGGAAAACAAACATGAAGCGGAAGAAAAACAAACATGAAGCGGAAAACAAACATGAAGCGGAAGAAAAACAAACATGAAGCGGAAAACAAACATGAAGGGGAAGAAAAACAAACATGAAGCGGAAAACAAACATGAAGCGGAAAACAAACATGAAGCGAAAACAAATATGAAGGGAAGAAAAACAAACATGAAGCGGAAGAAAAACAAACATGAAGCGGAAAACAAACATGAAGCGGAAAACAAACATGAAGCGGAAGAAAAACAAACATGAAGCGGAAGAAAAACAAACATGAAGCGGAAAACAAACATGAAGGGAAGAAAAACAAACATGAAGCGGAAGAAAAACAAACATGAAGCGGAAAACAAACATGAACCAGAAAACAAACATGAAGCGGAAGAAAAACAAACATGAAGCGGAAAGCAAACATGAAGCGGAAAACAAACATGAAGCGAAAACAAACATGAAGGGGAAGAAAAACAAACATGAAGCGGAAAACAAACATGAAGCGGAAGAAAAACAAACATGAAGCGGAAAACAAACATGAAGCAGAAAACAAACATGAAGCGAAAACAAACATGAAGCGAAAACAAACATGAAGCGAAAACAAACATGAAGGGGAAGAAAAGCATAAAGGGAAGAAAAACAAACGCCAAACCGAAGAAAAGCAAACATGAAGGGGAAAACAAACAAACATCAAACAACATTAAACATGAAACACTCAAACATCAAATGGAAAACAAACACACAGCAAATGGAAAGCAAACATCAAACAGAAGAAAAACAAACGTTAAATGGAAAACAAACTTCAAGTGGAAAACAAACATCAAGTGGAAGAAAGCAACATCAAACAGAAAACAAACATCAAGTGGAAGAAAGCAACATCAAACCGAAAACAAACATCAAGTGGAAGAGAGCAAACATCAAATGAAAACAAACATGAAACGGAAGAAAAGCAAACATCAAACCCAAAACAATCAAACATCAAACAGAAGAAAAATAAACAAGCAAACAAACATCAAGTGAACACACACAAAAAACAACAACACAAAAACAAAACAAAACCAGGAGGCAGATACCAGTTCACACACAGTCTGCAGTCTCTCTGAGGGGAAAGGTGGTAACCCTGCTGTAAACCTTTGGCCAGAAAAGCAGGAACACCTCTTGTCAGGCATGCTGTACAGAAGACACCAACTACATACATACAGCAGCTAATGCGTTTGCCAAATCCTTGCCACATGTCTGTCTGCCCGTGTCCATGGGCAATAGATCTCCAACGGCCCGTGCAATAGCCAGCCCCACAGCCCGGCAACAAGAAAGACACACTCTCCATCCTCTGCACACCCTTTTTATTATATACTCCGCTGCTGGCAATATTTATGCCTGTATGTTCCTGTGCATGTCTCTGTGTTGTTTTATTTCTGTTAAGGGTTCTTCCTTCCGTCTACTCATTTATTATTTTGTCCCTCTGATCTTCACCACATACATCCATCAAACCTTTAGCTTCTATTCGCACATCCACTCTGAATCATCTCAGCATCCATTTGTCCATCCATCCTTCTTGCCCTAGAGCTAAACAATGTAAATGTTCAGCATTATACACTAAACAAACCTCATTGGCAGCTACTCCACTGGAGGGCAAAATCAGTTGCATATGAAACAGTCTTGGAGCTCTAACTGAAATGGAAAAAAAACCCAAACCAACCCAAATCAGACTTAACAACGTCATTAACTTTATTTCTTTCATGAGAATGTTGAAATGTACTTGACTATTTTGTGGCTGCTTTTAAAAAAATTGTTGGAATACTGATTCACAAAATAGTTTGTTAGATAAATCAAGAAAATAAACCTGGAATGGTTCCAGATTAAAACATGTTGGGAATCCTGCTAAATGCTACAGACCAGTGCAGGTTTTGCAGCATCCAGAAAGATAAATGAAATATTCATCACCAGCTTTGGTACAGTCAGTGTTCTCAGAATCTTTGCAGAGAAGTGAAGGCTTTTGCTAAAAACTAGCTGCCTCCATTGCACACAGTTTTCACTTAATTATGAGCTAGTTCTATTTGGTGAAGATGAAAATAAAAAAACAAATCTTGATGGAAGTCTAGATTCAATGTTGATTCTGGGAAAATATATCTACAAATATGCTACTGACAAAATAAAACCTACCGTGAATAATTATTTGTAGGAATTACAATACAGATATGAATTACAAAAAATGGTTTGATTTAATTGAAACCAACAATATTGAGAGTGAAATGGCTTCCATACATTTATCTTGTTGGACTGTGAATAAAGACCTTATTATTTTAGGCGTGGCTTATTCCATCAAGGAATGTGACTCACAGATGTTCCAGAAATGGGGACAGGATAGCTCAGTGGTCAGAACACTCACTTTCCCAAAGCGAAGATTAAGCAGTATTGAGTGTGGTTACCATGTAGATGGATAACTCCTCATGCACTGTGGTTTCAATACAGTCCCCCAGTTCACCCAGCTGTGAATGGGTACCAGCCCTCTTTATGGTCAGGAAAGGTACTGTAGTGAGGAAGAGAGATATAGTCTAGAGGCTAATGCAAGAAAAAGGCAAACCCCACACACAACACTGACAGTACACCTTTTGGCATACACCTCATACTTTGGACCATTTTCAAATGTTCGCCCATGGAGAAGTTGAGATCTGAAACACCTCACTCCCAACGACCAAATAGGTTATGGGAGCGAACACTTTTACTTTTTTGTTTGTTTGTTGTGTTTAGATTAATGTCCCAGCGAGGCCTTTACCTTCTTACTGTTACCTTTTATATTAAAATCCCAGCGGAGTTTTCCGATTTAGGTACTGTATCAAACAATTACCCCCACCACCACCAAGCAGTTCCCTCTGCAGCCCTTTAGAATGTAGTGACTCACGCCAGATAGGGAATCTTCACCAACATTATTTTATTGACTTCTATTTTCTTGTTTCACCACGTTGCAGATAAACATGCTCAGAAAAAAAGGAATGTATCAGGTACATTTAGACTGCAAAATGTGAGTGATAATAAATCAATAATTTCAATCAACAACAGCAACAACAACAAAAAAGAAAAAAACGGAGGAAAGCAAGGAATTCTGTCATAACAAGACCGTAGCAAAGAAACATAACTCGGTTGGGACTAGTGCTGTGCAGAGTTATGCTGGTTTTTTGTGTTCTTTCTCCATCCATCAAGGTCTGCTTTGCTGCTGTTGTTTTTTGTTAATCATCAGCCTTTTCCATGGTGGAGGACGGGGTAGCTCAGTGGTCACAGCACTCCTGTCCACAAGCTAATCATTACCTGCCCTCTTTGGGAAAGGAAAGGCAAAGCAGCGAGGGAGAGGAGATGGGTGCCTCCCTCAATATGCTGGCCCCTGGGGAAGCTGAGGTCTCTGATGCCTCGCTCCCCTACGATCTTATAGGCTATGGAACACCTTTACCTTTTACCTTTTTCTATGGTAAAATAGCTAAGTAGCTGTACACATTCACTATGTACTTTGATTAATACACTTTTGTCAATTCAGGTTGTTGATTTTTTTTTTCCAAAAATGAAAATATTCACAATAGTTCTGTATTCGTCTTTGGCTTTGCTCTTAAAAATCACATGCAAATTATATGGAACAGTATTATGTGTACTAAGACTCTTCATTACCCTCTATCAGCATGCTACATACAACATGTAGTGTGAAAATTTTGCCATAAAGGTGATGCAGCATACATGTTTTTGTTTTGTTTTTGTTGTTGTTGAGGACATGCAGCATGTAATGCAAGGGACCACAAAAAAGAAAGAAAAAAATATTGTAACAGATAGGCCTAACGGGTACCCAAGTCTTTGGCTGGCACAGTGCACTTAGTGCACAGTGGCTGGTACACTCCTTCCGCTTCCATCTCTTACCTGTCCCTGCCTTCAACATCCACCTGCCAAAGTGCTTAACGTTTGTAGGTGTGTGTGCGCGCGCGCGTGCTGCGTGCATGCATGAGTGTGTGTATATTTGAATTTGTTAAAACTGTAAATTGTTGTTGATTGTGTGTTGTGTAGGTCGAATGCAAGCGCTCTGATTTGTTCTTACAAGATATAGGGCTACACAAATTCCATGTATTATTATTATTATTATTATTATTATTATTATTATTATTATTATTATTTATTATTACTTAGCTATTCACTGGGAGTAAAGTTAGAAAACAAATAAAACAATTGGAGGGGGGATATAAGGTTGTTTTGGGGTTTTGTTGTTGTTGGGGTTTTGTTTTGTTCAGTTTTGTTCTTTAGCTAGAGCTCAGAGATTCATCATTAGTGTCTTTTCGCATATGCAACCGCGGCCCCCCCCCCCCCTCCCCCAACTACCACCACCATTAAGGTCGCCACATTCCGACTTCGAGGCTACAGTTGGGAATTGAACCTGTCAATTTTACCAGGACAGTCGAGAGATTCCGATTTCCAGCTGTGGTGGGTTCTTTTGACATGCGGTAAACACACAGGTCCCGCTGGTTTACTAGTCATACTCTTCTTCCCAGTGACTTGTCATTCACTTCAATTTTCTCATCAAACTGGGGAAGAAAGGGCAAGGCTGGGAATTGAACCCAGCACCTCACGGTTTACTTGCCAGGCAGGTGAACGTCCTAACTGTCCTGGCATCTTCTTTCTTAAGAAAACAAAGTGTTAGGTTTTGACCTGTGTTTCCTGGCATGTGTGATGCAGCCCCTATGCAGTATTCCCCAAGAAGCCCCAGCACCTTGGAAAAGTCATGTGCAGGTAACAAGAAGAGGGATGGCAGGATGGTTAAGATGTAAGCCGTGAGGTTCAGGGTTCTGGGTTCCATTCCCTGCCTCTCCCTTTCTTCCCAGTTTGACAATGACAAAAATTAATATCGAACTGCATGTTTAAGTCCTTAAGCCGGATAAGACTATAAACTGAGGCCCTGTATGCAACCGCACATAGAGCATCTTGTGCACACGTTAAAAACTCGTTCTGACTTTTGAAAGAGTAGGCCACTGTATGTTGGCAGGAGTGGATGAAAAAAACAACAACAACCAAGAAACAAACACAGCACACATGCACACGTATGTTGATATCATCCATGAAGTCAGATTGCGGCTACCTAAATGTGTGTGTGTGTGTGTGGGGGGGGGGGGGGGTAGGTTGGTCGCATATGCAAAGATCAAAGATCTGAACCTTGAAGCTCTAGCCGAGGACCAAAAAATAATGCAGGTAAATGTTTTTGTGGGGGTGGAGGCTGGGTGTGGGGTGGGGGTGGGTAGGAGTGGGGATGGGGGTACCTGTTGAAAAGGGTGTTGCTGACTTTTTTTTCAGACCACGGGATATTTTAGACCGCCCTGCAGCAAACCACTAGTCAGGATTGTTTTTTATTCATTCCCAAAGCAAACAGCCAAGAAGGCAATACCTACCTATACCTTGTGTGTGTGTGTGTGTGTGTGTGTGTGTGTGTGTGTGTGTGTGTGTGTGTGTGTGTGTCTGTTGTGTGAGTCTGTGTGTGCGTGTGTGTATGTATGTAAGTGTGTGTGTGTGTGTGTGAGTCTGTGTGTGTGTGTGGTGGTGTATGTAGTCTGTGTGTGTATGTATGTGTGTGTATGTATGTGTGTGTGTTCTTGTATGTTTGTATGTCCACCTGTGTATGTGTGTGTGTACATGCACGCGCGTGTGTGTACGTGTGCATGTATATGTGAGTGTGTGTTTGTGTGTGCGCACGCTCGCGTGCGCGCGTGTGTGTGTGTGCTCGCATGTTTGTATGTCCACCTGTGTGTGTGTATGTGTGTGTGTGTGTGTGTGTGTTGTCAGTGCCTTTTTTCTCCATCTTAATCGCCATTCTACAAGCCTGATCTGGGCGTGGTACAAAAATGACAGTGGGAGGGGGGAGGGGGAGGGGAGAATGGGGAAGGGGTGTGGACAGCACGTGGGGTACTTCCGGCTTGTCCAATCCCACCCCCACCCCCAACACACACACATACACACCCCTTAACACGGTTTTAAAACCGGTGTCACTGGCCTAAAACATACCCCCTTTTTCATTAAAGAAAGATTTTGACTTAGGGAGAGAGAGAGAGAGAGAGAGAGAGAGAGAGAGAGAGAGAGAGAGGGCGTATGTCAAATCGTCAAATACTAGAATGGTGTAAACGCACACAGCCCATATCTTTAATAGCTTCTGCAGTTGGCTGGGTTATTAACAATTCTTCTTTTAAAAATCCCATGAATTCATGAGTGGTGTGGTCTGGGTGCTAGTCTTTCGGATAGACGATAAACCGATGTCCCGTGTGTTACACATCATTATTTATCGCACTTAAAAGAACCCACGGCATCAAGGGGGTTGTCCCTGGCAAAATTATGTAGAAAAAAAAACACACTCTGATAGGGAAACAAATATGCTGCAGACAGGAAAAAGAACAAAAAATGGACAGGCGCTGCACTTGTGGCGATGGCTCTTCCCAGGCAGGGCAGCCCGAATTTCAAATTTCATGCAGAGAAATCTGCTGTGACACAAAGTGGTATAAAAGAAAATAATAAAATTAAAAAAGAGGATGCAAAACTTCATATCTAGTGTTTGTTTTCAATCTCAGTTATTCAGTACAGGTGGGATGAGTGAATGAGAAAAAAAATCTTGTGACGCCCAGACTGTTAAGCTGGGGAACGCAGAACACCACCAACTCCACCATCAACAACAGATGCTTTTAAAGAAAATCATAATTATTTTCAACATTATTGTCTACGGCAAGATAGGGCTGAAAATGGAGGGGAGGTAATGCCGAGGCCGCACCGACAAGGGGTGGTCACTCTGTCTTGCTCAGTGTGCACATGAATGGGGCAGGAAAGGATAGTAATTTCCTTGTTTTCTTTTTCCTTGCTCTCTCCTTTTTTTCTCTGAGTACCATATAGGGCCTACTCCCCTTCCCCACGCCCCCTTCCCTTCCCCAGTTTTCTCTTTGTCAGTCTGTGTGTGTGTGTGTTGTGTGTGTGTGTGTGTGTGTGTGTGTGGTGAGTGAGTGTGTGGTGAGAGAGAGAGAGAGAGAGAGAGAGAGAGAGAGGAGAGAGAGAGAGAGAGAGAGAGAGAGGAGAGAGAGAGAGGATTTTTTTATTTGATTTATTCTTTTATATCGAGGATAATGGAATAAGCACTCTTTCTTTTTTACATCCAGTCCCAGAGAGAGAGAGAGAGAGAGAGGAGAGAGAGGAGAGAGGAGAGAGAGAGAGAGAGAGAGAGAGAGAGAAGAGAGTCAAAGTCAAAGTCAAAATTTTATTTCCAAATAGTACATTGAGTAAGCAATAAATTTGCTTTTTTTCATTAAGCCATCTATCTAGTAAAAACAAAACAAAACAAAAAAACCAAACAAATAAACCCCAGGTGTGTGTGGTGTGTGTGTGTGTGTGTGTGTTGTGTGTGTGTGTGTATTTACTTTTTAGGCTAAGACGGGTGTTGTGTCCTAAAGTGATCATTGTCCTTAAATGAACAGGCTCAATGGAGATAAGAACTCCTCTCCTGGTCTGAAAACTTCCTGTGGAAACTGATCTCCTCTCCTTCACTAGGTGGGCTGCTAATGTACAGACTGCAAAACACACAATTTTCCTGGGAAAGTGGGGGAGTATTCGTTTTAGGTTTGCAGTCTCAACTGAGGTTTTATTGATATAATAGCTTTTTCAGGCCATTGTTTTGGGTGGTGTTTTCATGTATGTTGATAGAAAACAATGTACCAAGCAGTTTAAAAATGTTTTCGAGTCAGGCTTGGACCAGGTTCGAGCAGTCTAAAGTCACAATCTAGATAGTGACAAACAGCCATGTAGTGACACCACATATGGCTACTGTTGCAAACAATTTTTTCTGTTTTTTTTCTTATTTGGTTCGTTCTATTTTGTTGTTACTTGGAGGATATGGTGTTAATATATGACTTTTATTGTTGGACTTTTATTTCATTACTAATGCTTACAAAGATGGGCTTGCCAATATACTACTTAAGACTTTTTCTTGGTTTGAGTATCAATGGTTTGAATCTCAAAACTGTACTGCAATTTTTGTCACTACCCCCCCCCCCCTCTCTCTCTCTCTCTCTAACAAAAATGCATGCTCTTAAAAAGATGAATAAAGAGACAGATTGCCAGACAGACAGACAGACAGACAGACAGACAGATAGATAGATAGATAGATAGATAGATAGATAGATAGATAGATAGATAGATAGATAGATAGATAGATAGATATAGATAGATAGATAGATAGATAGATAGATAGCACAAACAGAACAAACCCACAGATGAACACTTTTTTTTTAAATCCTAAAAACAGCCTTCTTGTGAAAAGGAAAAGCCCTCTACAACGATCTTCACAAAAAGGGGAGTAGTGGGGATGAGGGGACATACTTTCCTCATGGGTCAGGCACCGACCCAGAGAAGGATGAAGAAGGTGGGGAGGGGGAGGGGAGGCAAGAAAATAGATATAGGAGGGGGGGAGAGGGGAGCTTGGGGAGGGACCTACTGCATGAAAAAAGGGAAAACAACATTGTGTTGCTGCTGGCACAGTGGGCTAGCCTATGACCTAGTGGTGATGGTCACCTGATAAAGGTTGTATGTATTCACGCTGAGGGAGGGAGGGAGGGACAACAGTGTACTGTCATGCCTGACTGACTCCAATCCCTTCTGGCCCACTTTGATTCGTTTTCTCTTCTTTGGCCTGTGGGATCTGGTCTGTCCACTGTCATTTTCTCTTTGTGTGTGTGTGTGTGTGTGTGTGTGTGTGTGTGTGTGTGTGTGTGGTGTGTGTGTGTGTTTGTGTGTGTGTGTGTGTGTGTTTGTGTGTGTGTGTGTGTTTGTGTGTGTGTTTGTGTGTGTTTGTGTTTCGACAGATCAAAACCCTAAATGCGCGATATACAATAATGAATAGTGTAACTGACAGTACACAATATGTAGGGTGTATATATAATCTCTCGGGAGAGCAGCTTGAATTTCACACAGAGAAATCTGACATGTCTGAAAGTAGTATACAATTAAAAAAACAACAACAAACAATACAAGACAATACAGCACAATACAAAGCAACACAACATATCACACTACAATCTGATACAATGCAATGCAATACAATACAATACAATACGATACAAAACAATACAACGCACTACAATACAATGGAATGCATGAGATGCAAACAATACTTCTTATTCCTGGAATGCTCAGACAGCAACTACTGTTGTCTGTCACATGAGCGGAAATGCATTGCGCTGCCGTTAAGCCCTTGGTAAATCAGGCGCAACCATCCGTTGGGTGTGGGAGAGAAGTGTTGTTTCATAAGTCTTTCTGGAAAAAGGCAGGAGAATAAAGAACCAAGCTTGATTCAAGTTCAGACATGGCATTCTGAGGTTTGCCTACAAGCATGAGAACTAAACTGAGAAGGGCTAAACAAGTTCAAGGCTGTCCAGACCCAGTTTAGTTGTTAAAGTTGTTTGTATTTAAACGGTGGGGAATTGGATCAGGTAATAACATTATGGCTATATTAATATCATTACAGTCTAGACCTTCAAATTGTGTTCTACTTACATATAGTCTGTGCGATGGTAGTACACCACTACGTCATAAAATCCCTTTTTCTTTTCTTTTTCTTTTTCTTAATCCTGAAAGGGATTTTCACACCCTTTATTAGGGACTATGACCAATCCCCCCTGTGGTGGCCAGCTCCCCAAACCGGTTTATCCTGCTTGTTTAAGCTGCTTATAAGGGATCCAACTCTCTCCGTCCCCTCTCCTTTTTTCTGTCTTTTTGTAAGGGGGTACCTATATATGTTACAAGTAGGAAGTGTTTTATTTGTTGTTTCAGTCACTGGTCAATAGCTGTCTTTGGTTTGCAGTACTGAAAGGGCTAAAGGTATTGTTTTTGAATGAGATGATAAAACCCAGATGCTTTGTGTATCACACATTCTGTGTATGTCAAAGAACTTTTGGCAACAAGAAAATTTGTCACAGTCAAATTTTTCGGGGAAAAAGACTTTCTTATAGTAAAACAATGACACATGCACACAGGAATTATTCCTGAAATGGGTAGCACTGCTGGAACAACAAAAAACTGACTTTTAAGATTAAAAAAAACCCTGTCAATTGTACACATTATTTTAGATAATTTTGAAAGTTTCTCAATATGCACACAGAAAAACTGACCCTTCAAAAATCTTTGAACAGAAAGATGCTTTCTTTAAAAGGTATGGGGAGGAGGGAGTGGTAAGAGACCCTCCCTACCTCCCCCTCCCCCCCCCCCCCCCTTTGTGTACCGTGTTAATCAGTGCTGATAGGTACAGGGCCTATGGGGAACTGACACAGCTTTCAATAGGGAAAGGCCGGGCAGTCCTCACCTCTTGTGCCCCTGTCTATTACCCGACATTCCTGCCGCTGAGCTCAGCGCCAGAAACAACAAGAACAGGAGGGGGGGGGGGGGAGTGCCAGCATGCCACAGAAAGTAAACTTGTAAGCAATGGGGGAAAAGGGGAATAGCAACAGGCACTGCCAGCAAAGTTTGTGTTGTTTTTTTAAACAAGTTTTATAAAAATTTGTTTTAACAACAGGCACTGCCAGCAAGTTTTTTTTTCACCACAGGCACTTCCAGCAAGTTTGTTTTTTTCTTTAAACAACAGGCACTGCCGGCAAGTTTTTTTTAGTTTTTTTTTAACAACAGGCACTGCCAGCAAGTTGTTGTTTTCAAACAACAGGCACTGCCAGCAAGATGTTGTTTTTAAACAACAGGCACTTCCAGCAAGTTGTTGTTTTTAAACAACAGGCACTGCCAGCAAGATGTTGTTTTTAAACAACAGGCACTTGCAGCAAGTTGTTGTTTTTAAACAACAGGCACTGCAGCAAGTTGTTGTTTTTAAACAACAGGCACTGCAGCAAGTTGTTGTTTTTAAACAACAGGCACTACAGCAAGTTGTTGTTTTTAAACAACAGGCACTGCAGCAAGTTGTTGTTTTTAAACAACAGGCACTGCAGCAAGATGTTGTTTTTACACAACAGGCACTGCAGCAAGATGTTGTTTTTAAACAACAGGCACTGCCAGCAAGTTTTTAATATATTTTTTGAACAACGCACTGCTAGCAGTTTATTTTTTGAACAACAGGCACTGCTAGCAAGTTTATTTTTTGAACAACAGGCACTGCTAGCAAGTTTATTTTTTGAACAACAGCACTGCTAGCAAGTTTATTTTTTTAACAACAGGCACTGCTTGCAAGTTTTCTTTCCTTTTTTTGAGAGTCCAGTCAGGTCAGCTCACATGCGTGTTTAGGGCTACACTCCTGCTTTAACTTGCAGTAGTAATATCTTCAAGGGGACAGGACAGCTCAGTGGTCAGAGCACCTGCTTTCCCCAAGCAAAGGTTAAGCAGCATCCAGCATGGTCAGGTGGATGGCTGACTGTTTGCCCACTATGGCTTCAGTACAGTCCCCCAGTTCACCCAGTTGTAAATGGGTACCTGCCCTATTTAGGGTCAGGAAAGGTAAAGCAGTGAGGGAGAGGAGATGGGCGTCACTCTCAATATGCTGGCTCGTAGAGAAGCTGAGGTCTCTGCTATCTGGCATCCCAATGACTACATAGGTTATGGGAACACCTTCACCTTTTGTAGTATCTTCTATTATAGAGCGATTGTTGGGGAAAAAATTCAAAATTCAAATGTATCAAAATGACATGATTTTTCAGTCTGAGGCTAATTTTTCACACACAATGTGTTGTTTTCTTTCATTTCTGTGGATGCCTGAGTATGTGTGGTATGAAAGCAGGGGTAATAATTATAGGAAAACAGAAGAAAAAGTGGCCCCCAAAGTAAAGGTGGTGTGTAGCCTTTGGGAGTCCACAGCAGGAACCCTTCCTTCCTTCTCTGTGTACTGTGTCTGACTGGTTTGGCCAGTTCCTTGCTTGAAGGGAGCTGGTAAAAAAAAACACCCAACCCTTTATTGGGATTATATTTAGAAAGTGGGTTATGTCACTCCCCTTCCCTCCAGCCAGGATTTAGAAGCTAGCAAAGGTCTTGCTCTTAACGCGATAGAGGCTTTAACTGCTGAAACCTGACCAGTACCTTGTCAGTACTTTGGCTACAGAAAGTTGTTCACGGGGACGGGGTAGCTCAGTGGTCAGAGCCTCGCTTACCCCAAGCTAAGGTTAAGCAGCATCCAGTGGTTACCAAGTGGATAGGTGACCCTTTGCATACCTCGGCTTCAGTGCAGTCCCCCAGTTCACTCAGCTGTCAATGGGTACCTGCCCTCTTTAGGGTCAGGGAAAGTAAAGCAGCGAGGGAGAAGAGACGGGCCCCGCCCTCAATACGCTGGCTCCTGGAGAAGCTGAGGTCTCTGATGCCTTACTCCCCTACGACCACATAGGTTATGGGACACCTTCACCTTCGTTGAGACTTTCCCCCTTTTTTGTTCCTCAGCTAGACCTCAAAGGTTCACTAAAAGTGAAATGTTTGCGTGCCTGACCCTTTTTCTCCCACCATTTACGCCGCCACATTCTGACTTCCGAGATGGTGTCTAAACAGGACACAGGCAGAGCCTCAGTTTATAATGATGTATAGCCTTGTCTGAAAGACATTGACGTTCAGTTGATTTTCTCATCAAAATGGGAAGAAAGGGCAAGGGTGGGAATCGAACCTAGAACTTCAGGGTTTACTTGTTAGGCAACTGTCCTGCCAATTCCTTCTTAGAAAGAGAGCAAATAGTCGAGAGAATTTTGTTGATAAAGGCAAAAAGCAATTTTTTTAAAAGTTAGAACTTGAAGTTTAAAAGGGTCAACTCGAACATCCCAAACGATTTTGGTGAGAGTTTTTGTTGCTTTTTGTGGTTTATCATTCCTGTGCAAGAGCTCCGAGGTTCAGCAGTGGTGAGATCTTTGCGACAGTTTTTGCCACCATTCAGGTAGCCACATTCCGACGTCGGAAAGTTTCTGTTGCAGTTTTGAATGGAGTAAGTGTGTGTTCACCTTAGTTGAAAGAAGGCATTTTCCATGATCACTACTTTGTTTTATGCCATAAACATGTGTGCACTGTTATCATTTTAGACTGTGTTTCACATCTTTATAGAAGAGTGTTACTTTAATCGATATGTGTCTGATTGTACGACTTGTTATAGCAATGATTTAATATCAATATGGTTTATGTCACAAAAATGTGTGCCCATGTGTGTAGTGTTTTCTACACGCGCGCGCGCGCGCGCGCGCGCGGCGCGTGTGTGTGTGTGTGTGTGTGTGTGTGTGTGTGTGTGTGTGTGTGTGTGTGTGTGTGTGTGTGTGTGTGCGACTCGGATGAGACCAGAAATCGAGGCCACGTGGGCGAAAGCACGCAGAACATTTTGTGCACACGTTAAAATCCCGGTCTGCCTTTTCGAAGATCACGCCATTGTGTGCAGGTAGGAGTGGATGACAACATTTTTTGAAGCATGCACCCAAGTGTCTTTTTTGATCACTTTCCCTGAGGAAAAATCGGGTAGTTGGAGTCCCCAGAGCTGTTTGAGGCTGTATATGGCAACGTTCTGGTGGCTCCTGCGACGGCACTGGAATCTTTCGTATCGGCTATTGCCTTTCCAATGGACCATTGCAATCACGTGAAGAGGGGGGGGGGGTCTGCTGCATGGGTAACAGCTTACCATCCATACTTACCCAGGCTTTGCGCTCTAGAGCACAACCGCAGTCTTCCGAGACTGAGGGTGCCTACCTATAGCAGCAGCAGCAGCAGCAACAGACACTGCCTTTGATGATACAGCCAGACCCTAGAACAACACGAACATCCCTAGGCTTTTATTGATAGCAGCAGAGAGAATATGAATGAATGCAGCAGGAGTCAGGGAGGAAGGAAGGAAGGAAGAAGAATAGGAAGGGAGGAAGGAAGAAAGAAGAGAACTGCCCTCATCAAAAGAAGATAGAGACACCGATCATACCTACCTGCCTATTCTCTACGCGCGCGCGCGCGCGCGCACACACACACACACACACACACACACACACACACAACACACACGCAAGCACACACACACACACACACACATACACACACGCAAGCGCGCACACACACACACACACACACACACACACACACACCACACACACACATACACACACTACACCCCAACACAACACACACACACGCACACACACACGCACCACACACACACCACACACACACACACACACCACACGCACACACACACAGCCGCACACACACACACGCACACACACGCGCACACACACACACAGCACACACACGACACATAACATCACACACATACCACACACGCGCGCACGCACGCGCGCGCGCACACACACACACACACACACACACACACACACACACACACACACACACACACACACGTGCCATTGGTAGGACACATGTACATGCTAGGTCATGCTTACTACATACAGGACGGGAACGAATGCTGCTGCTGGGGAGAATGTTGTGTTGCTCTTGTAAAACAAGTCGGCACTGACGACATCAATCACTCCCCTTGGTTTATCATTCCTCCATCCCATTGCTGTTATTCTTTTTTTTCCCTAAAGAATAGCAAAATAGATGACTAAATTAACACCTTAAACGCATGAAGACAGAAATAGGGAAGGGGTAAGTAACACGTAGATGGGTGGTCTAGAGTAACGCGCCTGCCTAGAAAGCGAAAAGTCCGGGTTGGAAGTGTGTGTCGGTTTGATCCTCGCTTGGGCCAGACACTTTCCCCCATTCTACTAGACCGTGAGTGGTGGTCTGGCTGCTAGTCTTTCAGATGAGATGGTCAACCGAGGTCCCGTGTGCTACGCATAATTATTCAGCGCACGTAAAAGAACCCACAGCAACACGAGAGTTGTCCCCGGCAAAAATCTGTAGCAAAAGCCCCTCTGAAAAGGAAAACTAATACACATGCTGACAGGAAAAGAAAAATATAATTATGGGTGGCGCTGCTCTTGTGGTGACGCGTACTCCCCGGGGAGAGCAGCCCGAATTTGACGCTGAGAAATCTGCTGTGATTTAAAGTGGTATACATACAATACAGTGTAATAGAATGGACATCGAGGGTTAACACTTTTTATCACCTGGTGGCCAGAACAACACAGCCAGGAAAAATGTCAGTTACTGTGGCAGAATAAAGATGTTCTCAGATTTCTCTGAAATTTGGGCAGAAGTGCGGAAAATGTGTGTGTGTGTGTGTGTGTGTGTGTGTGTGTGTGTGTGTGTGTGTGTGTGTGTGTGTGTGTGTGCGGCGCGCGCGCGCCTAAATATGTGCGTGCCTATGTGTGCGCGCACACTCGTGCACCTACATGTGTGTGTATGTGCGTGCATGCGTGTGTATGAGAGAGAGAGAGAGAGAGAGAGAGAGAGAGAGAGAGAGAGAGAAGAGAGTAGAGAGAGAGAGAGAGAGAGAGAGAGAGAGAATGAATGAATGAATAATCTTTATTTTTCAAGGGTAACAGAGTAAGTAAGCATTACATACTTTTTTTCATCCGGCCCTTAGAGAGAGAGAGAGAGAGAGAGAGAGAGAGAGAGAGAGAGAGAGAGAGAGAGAGAGAGAGAGAGAGAGAGAGAGAGAGAGAGAGAGCAAACTAAAAAAGGGGATAGAAAAGGGGAAATCTAAAAATAGCTCAACAATGACATAACGATGGTGCGGAAGGTGGAGATGCCAAATACTGTTCATACTTAAAGTCCCCCCCCCCCCCCCCCTTCTCTCCTCTGGCAGTTCCACGTGGGGGGTGGGAGTTAGAATGCAATCAGCCAACTAATGAGAGACAGGGTTGCTGTCAAAATGGGCACCTCTGTCTGAAATATCCCCCAGGCAAATATTCTTTAATCACAATAATTTCTTCTCATTTAAAGAACCCCTACATTCCCCTCTTCATCGTCTGCTTCGGCTCAGTTCCTTCTTTCGCATTTCCTTTCAAATATAATATTTCAGCACTGCACATCTCTGAAGTCGGAGTGCGGCTACATCAATGGTGAGCAAAAGAAAAACAACAACAACAACAAAAAACCCACCGGGCGTCTAATCCTATCTGACCACGCAAAGTCTGACCATTGGTAAAGCTCGGGGCTCTAGCTGGGGAACCAGAAAACATCTGCAAAGGTTTTTGACTGAAAACAGTGCTGATCTAGGCAGGGAAAGGATGGGTTCCCTGTGTCAAAAGCCTATGCATCTTTTTTAGTTCCTGGTTAGTAGAGCTCCAGGTTCACTAATGGTTAGAAGATTTTGTGTAAGGGAGAAGTTAATGCCCAGCATGAATTAAGGAAGCTATGTTCTCAATTTGGGGACTGTTATAAATTTAACATACTTTTTACAATATGTCAAAACACTTGCGAAAATTCTAACACATTAAAAAAATGTTTAGAAAGAGAGACAAAAGGTTAAGGAAGGGAGGCAGTGGTGAGAATATTTCTGTTTGATGACGAATTTGTTGAAGCACAGAAAAATATTAGGGATGTTTGGGTTTTTAAAAAAAAGTTGAACAAACAAAACACTAGGGTGAGGGCATCAGTCATGTCTAATCCTATCTGACCACAGAGGTCATAACATTATGGAGGCTGTCACCTCGTCAACTGTTCAAATCTCAGAATAAAACCCAGCAATTATACACCAATCCAATCCAATCCAATCATGTTGTTTATAGCCCCGCTGGCCACATAGGCCATATCGGGGCAGTCACCTCGTAAAATTTGAAATCTCAGAATAAAACTGCAAAAACAATAATATTAAAACAGCGTATAAAACCAACTCTACTGTCCTAAAGAAACAAACCCCCAAACCACAAAAAACGAACTCCTCTGTCCTTCCTTGTATAGTAGAGTTGTTGTTGTTTTACCCTGTCTTATACTCAGATTAAAACCGGATGTAAAACAATCTTTGCTAATGTTCCTTGTATCAAAGTCATGGGAAACCATATAATATAAGGGTCAACCCGGATGGTCATTGCCTTGTGGGAGAAACCACATACAATGAAAGAAAATCCAACCCAGATTCCTCAAAAACAACCTTGCCTTAAGTTACTAACTATGACATGCTGAGTCATTTTAGACCGGAAAAGCCTGACTTACTCAGAGAGTTCAAAGGGAGCTGTAAGGATCTGCAGCAAAACACTAGTGTTAAAAAAACATAAACAAACAAAAAACCGCTTGTGTTTGTAGTAGGCATCCTCAGACTGGGAAGACTATGGAGTTGTGTGCGCTCTAGGCTATAGAGCACAAAGCCTGGGTTTTCTGTATGGGGGGCAAGCTGTTACCCATACAGCAGACACCCTCCCCCCCCTCCATGTTGCTGGAATTGGAAAGGCAATCACCCATACAAATGGTTCCAGTGCCGTCGCAAGAGCCACCAGAACGTTGCCATATACAGCCCTGAACAGCCCCGGTGACTCCATATCCTGCAGGGATGGTGTCTAAACCGGCTGTTTGTAAGGGCACCTGTAACGTGAATTCAGCATCAAATTGCCTGGAAATGACAACCAGCTCAGGTTTGTGTTTTTTGCTGGTTTTGTTTGTTTTTTGTCTCCATTACGACAATTTTCTACAGGGATTTTTTATTTGTGTGTGTGTGTGTGTGTGTGTGTGTGTGTGTGTGTGTGTGTGTGTGTGTGTGTGTGTGTGTGTGTGTGTGTGTGTGTGTGTGTGTGTTGTGTGTAAAGAACTTGTCAGTTGACACTTTCCTTGGCAATTTCACAGTAGCCCTATGCGATTTACCTAAACTCCCTATGGCAGAACTAAAATGAAGGAGAGCGCTTGAAAATCGTCCATGTCTGCACTAAGGATATTTGAAGAAATGAGCGGAGTATGCAGTTTCTTCCTGCTCCTATCCCTTTTCTTCAAACAAAATGTCAAAGCAGTTAAACCCTAGAGGTGTGAGGAAAAGCTTTCCACCAGTCTCTTCTGTAAAAAGCAATTTCTACCCAAAACCATGCTAACTTCGCTATGAAACAAAACAACAAACAAACCAACAGATTT
>CM060332.1:1476328-1478828 GCA_030674155.1 Stramonita haemastoma
CTTGTTTGGTTTGTTAGTTGGTTTATTTGTTGCCTACCTGCTTTGTTCGTTTGCAACTTGCCCTTTTTTCTTCTTCATCATTTTTTTTCTTTTCTGTTTTTATTGTTTGCATGTCCATTTTTTATATCTTTTTAATGTGTGTGTTGGTCTTCAATCACATTTTGATTAAACAGTAACATTGAGAGAGAGAGAGAGAGAGAGAGAGAGAGAGAGAGAGAGAGAGAGAGAGAGAGAGAGAGAGAGAGAGAGAGAGAGAGAGAGAGAGAGAGAGAGAGAGAGAGAGAGAGTGAGTGTATCACCACCACCACCACCTCCATTCACCCCCCCTCCACCACCACCACCACCCCCAAGGAAAACAAAATGTAAACTCCTTTTCTACATTTCATACAGACTGATTGAGCTACAGAAGGAGGCAGTCCTTATAGTTCTACTTAACTTTAGGCACATAATATGTACACACACACACACACACACACACACACACACACACACACACACACACACACATATATATATATAATATATATATATATATATATATATATATATATATATATATATAATATATATATATATATATGCTAAAACACCACCACATACCAAACAAGCCCCTTTTTTAATACTTTTTTTTCATTTGTTGCTACTCCCCCACCACCCAACATACCATACCATACCATACCATAGTATAGCATAGTTCTATATTGTGATAGTGTGAGGTCAGAAGGTTAGTATTTAGGCCAGTGAGTTGACAACACTGACACTGCCTCTTCAAGATCACACGTGGGACATTTTCTTTTCTTTTCTTTTTTATATTTGGAGGGGGAGGGGAGGGGAGGGGTGATGGTGTCCAGCCAGGTAAGTTCAGCCCTACCACTAGTTGCTAAACAGGAATTTTGATAACGATTTGTATTGTGTTTAGATTGGCCTGGGATTGGTTTTGTGTTGTGTTGTGTTGTGTTGGATTGTGGTGGGGCGTGTTGTATTGTATTGTGTTGTGTTGTGTTGTGTTGTATTGTATTGTATTGTATTGTGTTGAATTGTATTAGATTGCTCACCCCAGTGAGATTGCTTGGGGGGCTTTCAGTATAAATAGCATTGTCACTTTCTGGAAAGTATGTGCTAGGAATTTCCTCTTTTCTATCCCTCTCTTTGTTTCTGCCTGGTTTTCCTTTTCTTCTTGTCATCCCCTTCTTGTCTATGCTCTGCCTTCTTCCTCCATTCTCCTGCCTTTTTCCCAGAAAGACCTAAAACTAAAAGATGACAGTTCTCTCCCACGCCAAAGTCGGATGCCCCGGGCCTGACTTGTCAGGCACTTAACGGCAGCACAACGCATTTCCGCTGATATGACAGACAGTAGGTGCTGTCTGAGAGTTTGAGGGAAGAAGTATTGAGAAAGAAAGCAATGTGAAGCCTTCACTCCTGAGTAGCAAACTCTCCACTGGCTGCCTGTCTCACAAAGACTGTTGCAGATGCAAACATTTCACCATTTCACCATCGGTGACTTTTTTTTTCTTTCCTTTTTTATCGAGGATAATGGAATAAGTGCTTTTGTACAATCAGTCCCCGTATCTATACAGTTTTGTAAATCTTGTCATTTGTTTCCACCCACACGCAATGGCCTACAATGGCCTACTCGTGCAAAAAGCCGAACAGGATTTAACGTGTGCATAAGATGTTCTGCCTGCGTTCGCACACGGGGCCTCAGTTTATAATCTCATGGGAAGGACTTTTGGGGAGAGTGCAGTCAGCTCTCGGGGCTCTAGTGGAGGAACAAAACTAAAACAATAAGCAAACAAACAAAACTAAAACAATAACAAACAAACAAAACTAAAACAATAAACAAACAAACAAAACTAAAACAATAAACAAACAAACAAAACTAAAACAATAAACAAACAAACAAAACTAAAACAATAAACAAACAAACAAAACTAAAACAATAAGCAAACAAACAAAACTAAAACAATAAACAAACAAACAAAACTAAAACAATAAACAAACAAACAAAACTAAAACAATAAACAAACAAACAAAACTAAAACAATAAACAAACAAACAAAACTAAAACAATAAACAAACAAACAAAACTAAAACAATAAACAAACAAACAAAACTAAAACAATAAACAAACAAACAAAACTAAAACAATAAACAAACAAACAAAACTAAAACAATAAACAAACAAACAAAACTAAAACAATAAACAAACAAACAAAACTAAAACAATAAACAAACAAACAAAACTAAAACATAAACAAACAAACAAAACTAAAACAATAAACAAACAAACAAAACTAAACATAAACAAACAAACAAACTAAAACAATCAACAACAATGCTCCCCCCCCCTTCCAATAATTCTGACTGGGGCTTGCCGTTCTGACAGCTTGTAGGCAAGATGTCCCTCCCTCCCTGTTGGACCTTTGAGGGATACACACACCTTCAGCTAGCTACCTCAGCTAGGATAGCACTAACTTTCAGTCTCGCACAGGTTTACAAA
>CM060332.1:1483828-1493828 GCA_030674155.1 Stramonita haemastoma
GGCCAAATGAAGCTGACTGAAACCAGTCCTAATTCTTCAGGGCCTTTGCATTAACTACATCCCCCAGCAGGTGTTTGGAATGAAGATCCCAGGTGGGATCAGTCAGACAGAGCGCTCATTCTGGGTGACCCCCACACTGTTAAGCTGGGGAACGCGCAACAACGACACTACCACCACCACCAACGCTACTACCACCACCACCACTACCACCACTACAAACACTACCACCACCACTACCACTATCACCATCAACACTGCCACCACCACTACTACCACCACCAATGCTACCAACCACCAAAACCACCACCATTACCACCACCACCATTACCCCCACCACCCCCACCCCCACCATCAACAAAAAGAACAACATACTGATCCTCTGCAGCCCATTCCTTTCCTGTTTTGGACAGACGCTATAGCCCAGTGGTTAAGACCGCTACACTTCAATCTCCGTGCATACATAAAACCCTGGGTTCGAATCTGGGCAGCTGTTTGTGAATTTTTTTTAAGTGGGAATTGTATCATCTCTCGGTCAACTTCTTCAAGTAGGCCCATTATGTGTGTATGTATTATGTAATTATGTTATGTATGTAGTATGTTGTATGTAGATGTAATGTATGTATGTATGTATGTAGTGTATAGTATGTATGTATAGTATGTATTATGTATGTATGTATTAGTATGTACGTACTAGTGTATGTATTGTAGATGTATGTATGTATGTATGTATTATGTATGTAGTAGTATGTATGTATGTATGTGTATGTATTGTGTATGTATGTATGTATGTATGTATGTATGTATGTATGTATGTATGTATGTATGTATGTATGTATGTATGATGTATGTATGTATGTATGTATGTATGTATGTATGTATTAGTATGTATGTATGTATGTATGTATGTATGTATGTATGTATGTTATGTATGTATGTATGTATGTATGTTGTGTATGTATTGTTGTATGGTATGTATGTATGTGATGTATGTATGTATGTATGTATGTAGTATGTATGTAGTAGATGTGTATGTGTAGTGTATGTATGTATGTATGTATGTATGTATGTATGTATGTATGTATGTATGTATGTATGTATGTATGTATGTATGTATGTATGTATGTAATGTATGTAGATGTATGTATGTATGTATGTATGTATGTATGTAATGTATGTATGTATGTATGTTATGTATGTATGTATGTATGTGTATGTATGTATGTATGTATGTATGTATGTATGTATGTATGTATGTATAATTATATGTATATATGTATGCGTGCTACATGCTGCATGCATGTCTATGTGTATATACACATATGTAATGATAAAATGACCACAAAATTCTTTCAATATCGCACTGTAACACAAACCCAACCACTTGTAGTGTGAGGTCTGGTTTTCTAAACAAAAAAATCCTTATTCATTTTAGTTCTTTTCAAAAGATTGATATTTGTCTTTTGAAGAAGATGTTTTTTTTATTCTTTTATTTCGAAGATAATGGAATAAGCCGGCATGTGCTCTCGAACATCCAGTCCTCGTGTGTATGCAGTTTTGTCAATTTTGTCATCCATTCCCATCGGATCTGTTTTGAATGCTTTTATAAGTCAATTTTTTTGCTTTTTAGTGAGGGCAGGATGAAAACAAAGTTGTGTATACATCAACTTTTGCCCTCAATAAAGATGATTTTGACTTGACTTCACACATCACACTACGCACATTCTCCCGGTAGCCAATATAAGGAAAGTAAGGGGAGCGCTAGGCAAGGCCTGTATAGCAAGGAAGAGGACAGGAGAAAAGGCGTATTTGTTTCCTCTCTATCTATCTATCTATCTATCTATCTATCTATCTATCTATCTATCTATCTATCTATCTATCTATCTATGTATCCATCTCTCTATGTATGTATGTATGTATGTATCTCTCTATGTATCCATCTCTCTATCTCTCTATCTCTCTATGTATTTCTTAGTCTGGCGATCGATCGTGGGGGCACCCCTGAAGACTTGACAGCCAGTTTCCTCCATTCCTGTCTCTGTTTGTTTCCTAACGATGTCTGACTCTTTCTACCACACCCTGCTGTCCTTCAGTCTTCAATGTAGGTCAGAGGCTGACCGCTGAGTGACCGAGGTCACAGTGCCCTTGGACGCGGGCTCAGTGCTGGCTCACGCGTTTTTTCCCGCCTTCATACTGACTGACCCAGATCTCTCTCTACATGTGTAGCCTACCCTTGCCGCTGAGGGTGATGGGGGCGCTTTTTGCCATGGTAAACCCTCTGTGTGTGAGGGGGGGGGGGGAGGGGGGTGTTGGTGAAGGGGGGTAGGGGGTATCTTCGCAGGCACGCTTGTGTGTGTGTGTGTGTGTTGTGTGTGTGGTGTGTGTGTGTGTGTGTGTGTGTGTGTGTTGTCTGTGTGTGTGTGTGTGTGTGTGTGTGTGTGTGTGTGTGTGTGTGTGTGTGTGTGTGTGTTGTGTGTGTGTAAGTTTGTAAGCGTGTGTGGTGTGTTGTGTGTGTGTGTGTGTGGTGTGTGGTGTGTGTGTGTGTGTGTGTGTGTGTGTGTGTGTGTGTGTGTGTGGTGTGTGTGTGTGTGTGTGTGTGTGTGTGTGTGTGTGTGTGTGGTATCTCTGTGTGTGTGTGTGTGGTTGTCTCCCTTGGTAGGGGTAGGGGGAGTATACTTGTCATTTTGTTGTTGATATTATTCCGTCCTCCCATGTGAAATTTATTCATTATTTTGGATTTGTGTTTGGTTGCTTGGCTGTTTGGTTGGTTGGTTTGTGCACGTTTAATGTTGAAAGGGTCTTTTATTGGGTCATTTCCCCCCCCCCCCCCCATTTATGTAACGCTATTTAATTAACTCCATTTCAACCTAGTTATGCTTATCCAAGATTGTTCTAAGTTTTTTTTTTTTTTTTTTTTTTTTTTTTTTTTTTTTTTTTACTATGTTTCAAATTATTTTTATAGGAGAGTGCAAGAATTGTTTTTTTTTTCTGTTCATCACTATAAAGAAATTGTATCTACTCTTATCGTCAGTTTACGCAACATTTTGTTAGCCTAGTCCAGAACAATGTAGAACCAACACGTGAAATGAGTACAAGCAATGCTTATGTGAGTACTCAATTTTTATATGCAAACATGTGGCTGCAGCTGAACAAACTGAAGTCAGACAGACAGACATGTGACATAACACTCTGTGTGAAGAGTGGGACAATATCAGGACAACAACACAACGTTAAACAAAGGGGCAGATGCATCATGAAAATACAAGGCAACACAATTGCAAAACGTGTGTGTGTGTGTGTGTGTGTGTGTGTGTTTTGTGTGTGTGTACTCTCATCATTATTTCCCTTTGGTAATCAGGGAAGTTAGTCATTTATGTGAAAAAATGCCTCTTTGCAGTCACAGCCTTTCAGCTAGATGTAAATACAAATATACCTAGCATGCAACGTGTACACTGAAATGAGCTGCTCTGAAGTCGGAGTGTGTGGTCTGAGGCCAGCAGGCAGACCTCCTGCAGAGTGACAAGCACAGGAGAAGGAAGACCTGGCACTTCGGCTTCACCCGGTAATGGAGGCAGAGAAGAGAGAGAAGAAGAGATGATATCTGTATTTCAGATTTTTTCATTACCCCATCAGCCTTGAACACAATGGTTTAATTCCCTTTTCTTTTTCTTTTAGAAGATTCAGTCCTGTCAGTAGGAATAGTATCCCCACCTTCTGGAAAGTCTGTGCTTGGAATTTCCTCTTTTCTATCCCTCTCTGTTTCTTCCTTGCTCCTTTTCTTCTGTCACCCCCTTCTTGTCTTTTGTCTGCCTTCTTGGTCCCTTCTTCTGTCTTTTTGTCCAGAAAGATTCACAAGATACCAATTCTCTCTCCCATGGCAAAGTCCTGTGTGCCGGGCCTGACATGTCAGGCGCTTAACGGCAGGGCAGCGCATTTTTGCTCATATTTTGTATTTTACACCACTGTATGTCACAGCAGATTTATCTGCGTGAAATTCGGGCTGCTCTCCCCGGGGAGAACACGTCGCCACAAGTGCAGCGCCTACCCATATGACAGAAGAAGTTGCTGTCTGAGCATACGACAAGGATGAAGAAGATATTCAGCACAATTTTTTTTATTTTGTTTTCTTTTTCTCTAAGTTTTTCTATTTCCCTTTCTCTCGCTTTTAAAGAAACACAGGTGGGGTGGAAGCAAAATGATCCAGATAAGACTCCTCCCCCATCAGAATAAAACAACAACAAACAAAAAATCCCAAAACAAAATAGAACATCAACAAAAATCCACCCACCCAATAAAAAACGACAAAAAACTCCCATCCCAAACCAAGCAATAAAGAAAATAAGCAAACAAAACCAACAACAAAAACCCAACCACCACCCCCCCCCCCCCCCCCACCCCCCCCCCCCCCTAAAAAAAAAGCGCCAGGAGGTAAACCTGCATGGGGAAGCGTTCAGCATTGTGACAGCTCATTCTCCTGTCAATTCCTCTACTCTATTTACAGCCTGTCCTTCCTTTTCCTTTTATTCCATCTGGTGATGGAAACCTCTCTCTCTCTCTCTCTCTCTCCTCTCTCTCTCTCTCTCTCTCTCTCTCTCTCTCTCTCTCTCTCTCTCTCTCTCCTCTCTTCTCTCTCTCCTCTCATGAATGAATGAATGAATGAATGAATGAATGAATGAATAATGAATGATGATGAAAAATAAAGATTTTTAATTCAAAGATCATTCATTCATTCATTCATTCATTCATTCTCTCTCTCTGGTATCAACATGATTTTCTTTCCGTTTGCTTCAAGTCATGAGTTGTGATTATTAAGCATAGTCCCTTTCCAGGCCAAGGGCTGAATGAAAAAGTATGTCAATACTAATCTTATCTGTAACCTCTGGGAATAAAGATTATCAATACTCTCTCTCTCTCTCTCTCTCTCCTCTCTCTCTCTCTCTCTCTCTCCTCTCTCTCCTCTCTCTCTCTCTCTCTCTCTCTTCCTCTCTCTCTCTCTCTCTCTCCTCTCTCTCTCGGATAGCCTACTGGTCAGAATATTTTGCTGGCAATTTCACGACCCGGTTCGAGTCCGGTCGTGGAGATTTTTCTCCTGGAGTTAACATCAGTGCTGACTCCACTCTCCCCAAAAATCCTTTGGATGAAACTATAAACCGATGCCCCTTGTGCGAACGCACGCAGAACATCTTGCGCACACGTTCAATCCTGTTCCGCTTTTCGTAAGAGTAGGCCATCGTGTGCCAGTGGGAACAGATGATATTTAAAAAACAGCATACACACGGGGACTGGATTATAAAAAAACACAAATGCTATCCCATTATCCTCGATATAAAAGAATTAAAAAAAAAGAAAAAAGAATAAAGACTCTGCTTACTCATGGCGTCAAGTCAGCCAGAGGCTGTCCGAAGCCTTACTTTATATTTTTGTAAAGCCTGTAGAATCAGAGATACCTTGTTATCATAAGTTATTTTTTTGTAACTGACTTTGTTGTTGTTGTTAATTATACAATAACAATTGGTTGTTGCTGCTGTTGCTTTTGTTTTGCCCCCACTAAAATACTAAGGAGTTAGGTAACCCCCTTCGTTTATGGGCCAATGGCCTTTTTCGTGACTAAAGCATTGGAGATCTCTCCTCTCTCTCTCTCTCTCCTCTCTCTCTCTCTCTCTCTCTCTCTCTCTCCTCTCTCTCTCTCTCTCTCTCTCTCTCTCTCTCTCTCTCTCTCTCTCTCTCTCTCCTTCACACATACACACACACATACACACGCGCGCGTGTGCGCGTGTATGTGCATGATTAGGAACATTATTGTACTAATAACAAAAGACAATGAATGAACGAACGAACGAACGAACGAACGAATGAATGAATGAATGAATGAATGACCAATTCTTATTTCTAACGTGACCAAACATGAAGGTAAAACAACAACAACAACACCAACACTCCTATCAAGCTCCCCCCTCCCCCACGTCCACCCCATCACCACCACCACCACCCCCCTGGTGCCTCCCTCCCCCCACCACTCCCTCCCCAACCGTTCAGAGGACATTCCCAGGTCACTCTACAACAATTCCTTCCTCCCCCCCCCCCCTCCCCCTACCGTCTCCTTCAACTTCCACCCCCATCCCCACCTCACTCCAAAAATTCGTTTTAAGCTTTTCCCTGCCACCTCTCTTTCATCAATTCTCTCTCTCTCTCTCTCTCTCTCTCTCTCTCTCTCTCTCTCTCTCTCTCTCTCTCTCTCTCTCTCTCCTCTCTCTCTCTCTCTCTCCTCTCCTCTCTCTCTCTCTCTCTCTGTTTCTCTGTTTCTCTGCTTTTGTCTGTCTGTCTGTCGGTCTGTCCCCCTCCCTCTCTCTCTCTCCCCTCTCTACGTTTCTCTCTCTCCCCCCTTTCTCTCTCCCCTCCCCCCCCCCCTCCCTCTCTCCCACCCCTACCAATTCCACGACTTCCCCCTCCCCTCCCCTCCCCTGCCATCCATCTATCCCCTCTACTTTACTTTCTTTCCACCACAAGAAGTAGCAGGGCTTAGTTCAGTCAGGCGTACCAGAAAAACTGGCCATTTTGGGGGGGTGGGGTGGGGTGGGGGACACAGTGAAAACAGTTACTTCTGTGGTGTGAGAGAGAGAGAGAGAGAGAGAGAGAGAGAGAGAGAGAGAGAGAGAGAGAGAGAGAGAGAGAGAGAGAGAGAGAGAGAGAGAGCCTACTTTGGTTCCAGTCAACTGTACATCCCAGGGGAAAAAACACAAACTTGGATGAGCCAATGTGGTGTCATTAAATGGTATTCTTGTCCTTAACAGGCTTAAGACGTTCAAAAACAAAAGCAACCCCCCCTCCCCCCAAAACAACAACAACAACAACCAAACAAGAGACCATCCCAAAAAATAAATAGATGAATAATCAAAAAGGGGGAAAAACTCTACCCCAAGGCCCAACCCCCCCCCCAAAAAAAAGCAACAAAAAAGCAGGGTACTTAGAAATAAGCAAACAAACAAAGCTTGGAGGACTTGCAACATACGGCTGCCTTCATCACAGAGAGTGACGAACAGAAATGTCTGTCCATCAGACCAACGTAAAAGGAAAACTAACAAGCAAACCATCCCACCCAATTCTCCACGGATTCCGTCAAATGATCATGTCAGTTAAGATAACAGACCAGACTGCTTTAAAAAAAATGCAGGAAAGGAAAGTAAAATAAAATAAATGAAAAATCCCTCAGAGCTGGCAAGGAAAGAACAAATATACACTCGTCTAAAAAGAAGAAGAAGAAGAAGAGAAGAAGAAGAAGAAGAAGTAGTAGTAGTAGTATAGTAGTAGTAGTAGTAGTAGTAGTAGTAGTAGTAGTAGTAGTAGTAGTAGATAGTAGTAGTAGTAGCAGTAGAGTAGCAGTAGTAGTAGTAGTAGTAGTAGTAGTAGTAAGAGTAGCAGTAGCAGTAGCAGTAGCAGTAGTAGTAGCAGTAGTAGTAGTAGTAGCAGTAGCAGTAGCAGTAGCAGTAGCAGTAGCAGTAAGTACAGTAGTAGAGTATAGTAGTTAGCAGTAGCAGTAGTAGTATAGTAGCAGAAGGAAGAGGAGGAGATGCACGGCCCTCTTCAGAACATGATGATACAGATCGCATAAGGCCTCCAACTTACGAAGTACAGACCACACAGACATAATATATACCGAACAGATAATTCTTTCTGCCCATGGAACTGATGACAGAATGGTCACAGACTGAAGAAAGGAGTTCTACTAGCACAAAGAAAGCACGCCATCTGTTGGCAATGTCCAGGTGTTACTGATGCCGTAACCATCACCTGTGCACAGCCCTGTTACCTGCTCCCCTATACATACCAGAACATAAATATATAGTTACAGTACCCCTCACAAAGTGAAATTAAAGGTTAGTACTACACCCACTAGATCTCACTAATAGTCAGTTTCCATGTCAGTTACACCATGAAACCCACAACTACCCCAGAAGTCACCAGCACAAGGGGAGCGATGTTGTCATTTTCAGTGTCAGTCATACGATGAAAGTGATCCGCTGCACACAAAGGAAGCAGCCAGTGTCGGTGTCCATGTCAGTTGCACAATGAAAGTGACAGCTGTGTGCAGAAGGGAGCTACAGGCGGGGCGGAACAGCTCGTTAATGGTAGCGTTTGTTGTCGTTAATGGCAGCGTTTGTTGTCATACAACGAAATTGATAGCCAGGATACCTTAACAGGCCACATCTGCCTGTAAACGTTTTGTCAAAGGCTGCTTGCTTGTAAGCCCATTGTTCTTGTGTCATTATTAAGAGGGGTAGCACTATCATCATTGTCGTTGTCATCTTCTGACTCTCTCTCTCTCTCTCTCTCCTCTCTCTCTCTCTCTCTCTCTCCTCTCTCTCTCTCCCCTCTCTCTCTCTCTCTCTCTCTCTCTCTCTCTCTCTCTCTCTCTCTCTCTCTCCTCTCTCTCTCCACAACACACACACACACACACACACCAGCCAACATGGCTATCAAGTAACCACACCTGTCCACAGCGGTGTCTTTGATGTAGGAATAGAAACAGGTGTCACCAGCTTCCTCTGATCACTGTCATAACATCTTCACCCATCCTGACCAGAGAGAGAGAGAGAGAGAGAGAGAGAGAGAGAGAGACTTCAGACTTCAGACTTCAAATAATTAATGTTCATAAGTGAGAGAGAGAAGAGAGAGAGAGAGAGAGAGAGAGAGAGGAAGAGAGAGAGAGAGAGAGAGAGAGAGAGAGAGAGAGAGAGAGAGAGAGAAATAAATGAATGAATAATCTTTATTTTTCGAGGGTCACAGAGTAAGCATTATATACTTTTTTCATCTAGCCCTTGCCCTGATTAGGGATATGACTATAAAAAAAGTATTAAAAAACAGAAAAAAAGAAAACAAGAGAGAGAGAGAGACAGAGAGAGAGAGAGAGAGAGAGAGAGAGAGAGAGAGAGACAGACAGACAGACAGACCAGACAGACAGACAGACAGACAGACAGACAGACAGACAGGGAGACAGACGGACAGACAGAAAGATAGAGAGAGACAGAGAAACAGAGTGTGAGAGAGAGGCAGAGACACAGAGACAGAGAAATAGAGAGGCACGGACAGACAGACAGACAGACAGACAGACAGACAGACAGACACACACACACACACACACACACACACACACACACACACACACACACACACACACACACACAGATAGAAGGAGGAGGGGGAGATACATAGGGTGGGAGGGAAAGGAGAGAGTGGTTGAGCTATCACGGTCAGTCAGATGGTCTGGAAAATTCCGGAGAGGCAGTGAGGCGTGGGGGAGGACTGGACCTGACCACAATGCAGCCGCTGACCCGTGACCACAAGGCGCCCGCGAGGGACAGGGCCGCTCCTGCACGCTCCACTGACCACAGGCCCTCAGGAGGCCAAAGTCCACCTACCTACCTGCCCCGCCCTCCCCCACCCCCTCCTATCCACCTACCCAACCCACCCACCCCCCTGTCATTACTCTGCTTGTTGAGGCTTCTATTTTCGTCCCCACTGGAATTGGAAAATGACCAGAGAGATTTTGACCAGTGCTACATGTAGCCGAGTGGTTCACTCAGAGTTGCTCTCAAGGCTAAAATCTACAGGTGGAAAAAGGATTCCCTGAAGAAGGACTGTGGCTGCCTTTAATGGTGTGTGATGGCTGCATATGCAACAACAACAAAAAATCTGATCATTTGGTGAGCAACCGTAGTTCTAGAGCTGAGGAACTATAAAAAAAAAATAAAAAAAAAAAAGACAGAGAGAGAAAGAAGAAAGGTGACAAAACCAACTTAAAAGTTTATTGTGTGATTTTGAAAAAAAATACACAAAGTTTTCTTTTCTGTAGGGTGGTATATAGCTTTGTTTTTTTGTGTTTATGTTTGTGTTTGTTTTTTGTGTGTGTTTTGTGTTTTTGTTTTTTGTTTGTGTTTGGTTTTTTTGTTCCTTGGCTGGAGGTCTGAAGTTCCCCAATGACCAGATTTTTACGTATGCCACCGTT
>CM060332.1:1498828-1501328 GCA_030674155.1 Stramonita haemastoma
CACACACGCGCGCGCGCACAACACACACACACACACACACACACACACACACACACACACACACACACACACACACACACACACACGGAGTGTACAGTCAGTAATCTGGGTGACCTCTGTGTAAAGTTGAGAGGTCAAAGCTGAATACTGCAAACAGGCACTGACCAGCGATAAGACAGAAATGTCCACTTTGGCCCGTGTGTGTGTGTGTGTGGTGTGTGTGTGTGTGTGTGTGTGTGTTGTGTGTGTGTGTCTGTCTGTCTGTCTGTCTGTCTGTCTGTCTGTCTGTCTGTCTGTCTGTCTTTGTCTATGTGCATGCCTGTGTGTCCGTGTGTCTATGTGTCAGTGTGTCTGTCTATGAGTCTGTTTGTGTGTCTGTGTGTCTTTCCCTATCTGTGTGTCTGTCAGTATCCCTGTCTTGTCTGTCTGTCTGTCTGTCTGTCTGTCTGTCTGTCTGTCTGTCTGTCTGTCTGTCTGTCTGTCTGTCTGTCTCTCTCTCTCTCTCCTCTCTCTCTCACTCTCTCTCTCACTCACACACACACACACACACACACACACACACACACACACACACACACACACACACACCCTCAATGATATATATATATATATATATATATATCGGACAGGGGGGTATCGGGGTAGCCTGGTGGTTAGGGTGATAATTACCTGACAGCCCGGGTTCGATCCCAGGTGTGAACTACACCCAAACACCGTTCAAGGGGAGGGACTGTTCACTTGGAATTAACGTCAGTGCCGACTCCATCCTCCCCACCCCCGACAGTCCTTCCATGTGACTATGAACAGAAGCCCCCTGTGCAAACGCAGAACATCTTGTTAAAAACCCGTTCCGCCTTTTGGAAGAGAGGGCCATTTATTGCCGGCAGGAACGGATAACAAAATAAATAAAACCATAAAAAAACCGAATGCACGCAAGTGTGTTTAGACACCATCCCCGAACTTGGAATGAGGTTATCTAAATGGTAAGGGGCTGGGTGGGGGTGGGGCTTTGGGGTGTTGCATATAATGCAAACATTTCACCACCAGTGAACCTTGGAGCTCTAGTCGAGGAACGAAAAAGAAGAAAGAAAAAAACCCACCCAAGGATCGTTTGCTGTCATTATATACATGTGTACTTCCTACGACACGTTCTGTTCATACAAAGGAGACATCAGCGATATAGGGAAAATGTATTGTCCAGTTCCTATCAGAAAAACACTGCCCACCCTTTCTGCATTCATGCTCTAAGTCATTGGCCTTTCTCTGAAGATGACCTTGACCAACTGATGGACACTATAGCCGAGTGGTCAATACCGTGTGACTTCAATCCCTTGGGTCCATGCAGTCCTGGGTTCCAATCTTGGTAGCGGCGTCTGGAAAGTTAAGGGTGGGGGTTTTACGATCTCCCAGGTCCATCTTCAAGATTTGCTAGTGCCTCCATTCCCTTTGTGTATACACAAATACAAAGGTAGAGGTAAAGGTGTCCCATACCTATGCCGTCGTTGGGGAGCGAGGCATCACAGACCTCAGCTTCTCTAGGGGCCAGCATATTGAGGGCGGCGCCCATCTCCTCTCCCTCGCTGCTTTACCTTCCCTGACCCTAAAGAGGGCAGGTACCCATTGACAGCTGGGTGGACTGGGGGACTGTACTAAAGCCAAGGCGTGCAAAAGGTCACCCATTCATTTGGTGACCACGCTCAATGCTGCTTAACCTTATATTAGCTTGGGGAAAGCGAGTGCTCTGACCACTGAGCTATCCCGTGCCCGTATATACACATGCACATGATCAAATATGCACGTTAAAGATCAAGTAATTTGTGCCAGTGTTTGGCAGGTTACGAAAACACGAACATACCCAGCATTCATTGCCGAAGTCGGAATGCAGCTACCTTCATGGAGGGCAAAAGCGGTCACATACGCCAAGTCTGGCCATTGGTGAACCTTGGAGCTCTAGCCGAGAAACGAAGAAAAAAACAGAAAAGAAATATTGACCCACAATGTGGATCGGTGGTCTACAGGTAACGCACCTGCCTAGAAAGCCAGAAGTGTGGGTTCCATTCTCAGTTTGAAGTCGAAACTTTTCCCCCATCTGTGAATGGCGGTCTGGTTCTAGTCTTTCGGATGATGACTTGAGAAACAGAGGTCCCGTGTGTTACACGTATTCCGTGCACCTGAAAGAACCCACAGCAGGAAGAGGAAAACTATGTAGAAGAAAAGCCACTCTGATAGGTAAAAAACAACAACACGCATGCAGAACAGGAGGAGAAAACGGAGAAAACACAGCACACCGGCGTGTGTTTAGACAACATGTCCAAAGACACATTCCGCCTTCGGAGACGGTGTCTAAACATGACACCAGTCTGCATGCATTTTTTCTGTTTCTTTTTCTTTGCTGTCATCTCTCCTTACCGGATCGAATGGCCTACGCTTTCGAAAGGCAGAACGGGTTTAACGTTAAGATGTTCTGCTCCGTTCGCACAGGGGACCAGGGTTAAAAGTC
>CM060332.1:1503828-1506328 GCA_030674155.1 Stramonita haemastoma
GAGAAGAGAGAGAGAGGAGAGAGGAAGGCAAGGCAAGGCAAGGCAAGGCAAGGCAAGGCAAGGCAAAGTCTTTTATTCGAGGATAATAGATAAGCACTCGTGTGCTTTTTTACATCCAGTCCCCGCCCTTTTCAGGGATACATCAAATTGAGATGATACTAAACAATAAAACTTTACGCAATACCAAACAACACCCAAAAATAAGAAGAGAGAGAGAGAGAGAGAGAGAGAGAGAGAGAGGAGAGAGAGAGAGAGAGAGAGAGAGGAGAGAGAGAGAGGAGAAGAGAGGAGGGAGGAGGAGAGAGAGAGAGAGAGAGAGAGAGAGAGAGAGACTACCCGTTCTTTGAATAAAAATATACAACAATGTGACCTCGCAGTCGCGCTGTTTCTACCTATAAAGTTGTCGTCTGCTATCCGTCAGTGTTAAACGGTCCATGTTATCAGTTCTCTGTAGTTAGTCTGTCAACTTTTCTCCACAGACCGGCAGGGACAGAGAGGAACGCTGTAAGTACCGCTCTTATTCTCGATATAAAAGAATAAATCCAATCAAATTAAATCATTCCGCTCCTGGTTTGTTTCCAGCATTTCTAAACCTCTGACCTTGGCTCAGTCCAAAAGCTGTCAGTTATTGATGTCAGGTCATTGCCCAGGCCTAGGCCTACACTAGACTGTCGTTATGTAAAAAGTAAAGTGTTTGAGATTGCCTTCAACCATGATAAGCTCTTAATATACCAACCTGCAACTCTCCTTTAAAGAGTTTTAAAAAATCCTCTCGAGTCGGAGTATGGCTGACTATATGGCGAGGTATTAAAAAACAGTCCTACACGCGATTTTCTCATCCAGTGTGCTATTTCAATCTCACAGTGATTGCCAGGTGGGACAAGTGAGTCAAAGTGATTCTGAGTGAACCCCAGAGTGTTAAGCTGGGGAACGCACAACAACAATAAACCCTGACCGCTTCCAGTCTACATCTCCAGTTTTTAAAGAAATTCCAGACTCACACTTGCATAGAAATTGGTGTGGAATCTGTAAATATACGCATTGACGACAATGGGTAAAACATGCATGTCTATTTTCAAAATTGCCAACTTTGTCCAAAAAAAGCTGATGCTGATTTAGTTCGCTTTTGCTTCACCCAATCCTGAAAGTATCTCCTCACAATCAGTTGAATTATGTTTTGCTATTCAAATGATTTGGAATTTGTTTATGACTCGCTCGTTTCTGCGAGGCCTTCAGGGTTTGGTGGGTTACTGAAGCACGAACATACCCAGGATATATATAACACAGACCGTTGATTATTGTCTTTGCTTGGTTTTCTGTCATACCATAATTATGGCTGATGAACAAAAATAGGTTTGAAACAAAATGTTTGAATGCACCTAAACACCACCATAGAAATCCCCGTACTGTTTTGTTGGTGTTATTGTCGTCTTTTGTTGTTGTTGTTGTTGTGGTGGTGGTGGTGGTTGGTGGTGGTGTTTTTTTCAAAATGTTGTTCCTAGGCTGTATCTCTGAGGCTCACCAATGATGACATTTTCTGTACTCCACCGTTTGCTCATTGCGAAAATAACCACATTCCGGCTGCATGAATTTATCTGGTTTGAGATTTTTTTTAAAGAGGAAAAAAGAGGGGAGGGGGAAGGTTGGAGAAGAGGGGGAAGGGGGGGGGGGTGGATAGAAGATCTAATCGGACACGTGACAGGAACTGACCTTGACATGGAACGGAGAGAGAGAGAGAGAGAGAGAGAGGAGAGAGAGAGAGAGAGAGAGAGCCCGGCCGAACTTTGCAAGGAGGTTTGATACTGTCAGTGTTTGGAGATTTGGAGTGGACGTCAGCTGACTGGAGATTCCTTTTGCTGTGCGGTGTATGTGTGTGCGGTGTATGTGTGTGTGGTGTATGTGTGTGTGGTGTATGGTGTGTTGTGTGTTGTGTTGTGGTGTTGTGGTGTATGTGTGTGTGGTGTATGTGTGTGTGTGTGTATGTGTGGTGTGGTGTATGTGTGTGTGTGTGTGTTATGTGTGTGTGGTGTATGTGTGTGTGGTGTATGGTGTGTGTGGTGTATGTGTGTGTGGTGTATGTGTGTGTGGTGTATGTGTGTGTGGTGTATGTGTGTGTGGTGTATGTGTGTGTGGTGTATGTGTGTGTGGTGTATGTGTGTGTGGTGTATGTGTGTGTGGTGTATGTGTGTGTGGTGTATGTGTGTGTGGTGTATGTGTGTGTGGTGTATGTGTGTGGTGTATGTGTGTGTGGTGTGTGTATGTGTGTGGTGTATGTGTGTGTGTGTATGTGTGTGTGGTGTATGTGTGTGTGGTGTATGTGTGTGGGTGTATGTGTGTGTGGTGTATGTGTGTGGTGTGTGTTGTGTGTGTGTGGTGTATGTGTGTGTGAGTGTAGTGTGTGTGTGGTGGTGTATGTGTGTGGTGGTGTATGTGTGGTGGTGTATGTGTGGAGCACATATATGCAGAGCACTTAAGAGAGGCGTCCCGTGGGGAAGTTTGC
>CM060332.1:1511328-1513828 GCA_030674155.1 Stramonita haemastoma
ATGAGGTGAGGGGAGGTGAGGTGAGGGGAGGGGAGGGGAGGGGAGGTAAAATAAGATAAGATAAAGTAAGGTAAGGAAAGATAAGGTAAGGTAATATGAGATGAATTTAGGTGGGATGAGGTAAGATGAAGTGAGATGAGATAGAGATGAGGTGAGATGAGATGAGATAAGTTAAGATAAGATGAGATGAGGTAAGGTGATGTGAGGTGAGATGGGATGAGATGAGATAAGATCACAAAACCCATAATGAATTGTTTGGTTTTTTCTTTCTTCTTTTTATTATTATTTTTTTTACTTCTTTAACTTCTTTCCAATTTTGTTAGATTTTTTATTTTAGTGGGGATTGTATTGATGCAATGTTTGAATGTGTGTGTGTGCGTGCGCGCGCGCATGTGTGTGTGTGTGTGTGTGTGTGTGTGTGTGTGTGTGTGTGTGTGTGTGTGTGTGTGTGTGTGTGCAGGTGTGGGCCGCAACAAGAGCACACTGACCACCTTCCAGGCTGACCAGAAGGACGGAGCAGGGGGAGATTACCACACCACTTACTTCCCCAGGTACAAAACCACCACCACCACCACCACCACTACTACTACTACTACTACTACTACTACTACTACTACTACTACTACTATACTATTAATATAATAATAATTACTATTATAATATATAATGATAATTACTACTAACTATAATACTAATTATATTAATATATAATAATATAATAAAATTAATATATAAGGAAATATATTATCAGGGCTGAATCTTGTAAAGCAAAACAAAAAATCAAAGCGCTTCCATTCAAATAATTTGCACGCATGCAACCTTCCACAAATAAGAATAAACATATCAAATTTATCACACACACTAAAGTGATCTTCGTGAAACAGGAGATGAAATCGGTTATATATTTAATTATCCTTAGCTTATTGAAGGCAGTAGAAAAACAAAACAAACAACAACCCCAAAGCAAAGCAAACCGCATTGACCAAACGTTTATTGGAATTGTCCAAATGCTGTAGCCCAGTGGCTAAGACTTTCCGACTTCAGTCCCATGGGTCCATAAAGTCGTGAGTTCGAATCTCGGCGGCGGTTTCTGATGGGGATTTTTATCGATCTCCCAGGTCAACTTTAAGTGTAGACCTGCCAGTGCCTAAATTCACTTCGTGTCTGTGTGTATGTGTGCACCCGTGTGTATGCACGCACGTGTGTGAGTGCATGTGTGCTTCTGTACATATGTGTGCATGCGCATACATGCACACGCGCATGTGTATACTTTTACACACACTTGCATGTTTGCATATCTACATCCTTTACTTGCACACACACACACACACACACACACACACACACACACACACACACACACACACACACACACACACACACACACACACACATACACACACCCTGTGCCTAACTAACATCACACTCCACCCACTGTCTCACAGCCCACCTTCCTGTCCACCCGGAACTACTACTTCCATCATGGCGGCCCTAACTACGCTGTCCTGGACTTCTCCCATGATGCTTTCCATGAAGTCTACATCTTGGACAGGCCTGGCTCCATCTATCTGCGGGACGGAAGTGACGTCAGGGATCTGGTGGGTCACCTGACCCAGTTCCTGGGGAGACAACCCCCACTTCCGGAATGGCTGCACTCCGGGGCTATACTAGGGATTCAGGGTGGGACTCAAAAGGTGACGGATTGGAGCTTTAAAAAAAAAAAAATTGGTATGGTTATGGTTATCTTGGTTGTTTGTCTAGAACTGGAAACCTTCTAGAAAGGGTTGTGCTACAAATTTTGTCTTTTCTATCCCTCTCTTTGTTTCTGCCTTGCCCTTTTCTTTCGGTCGCTCCTTCTTGTCATGTTCTGCCTTCTTGGTCTATTCTACAGCCTCACCTCTACCCCCCCCCCTCCCCCGTTCCTAAAAGACTTAAAAGGGAACAATTTTCTTCCACGCCGAAGTTTGATGCGCTGGGTCTAACTTTTTAGGGCTTAACGGCAGCGCGACGCATTTTCGCTCGTATGAGAGACAACAATGAGTTGCTGTCTAAGGGTTAGAGGAGGAAAATAACTAGAGAGATGACTGGTGATGGTGTGTGGTTGATACCGTCCTTGAATCGAGTAATTCTTCTGGGGCTCTAATATAATCCACAAACAAGATTTCTTGTCTAATTGTTTTCCTTTTTAAATCTTTTTTACCGCCTAAACATTGCTTCCTCTCATCATTATATTTGCTTTGACAGACGCTTTAGTGAGTGGTAAAGACAGTTTGATTTCAGTCCCATGGATCCATGAAATAAGGGTTCGAATCTCGGCAGTGGCGTCTGGTGAATTCAGGGTGGGGATTTTACCATCTGCTTGGTCAGCTGAAAGGTTAAACTTGCCAATGCCAATGAGGTGCTTTTTCACCTGCCTAACAAATAAACAGTGCCCTTTCTTCCCAGTGTGACAAGAAAATCGAACTGAAGGTCCAAGTCCTTCGAATGAGACTATAAACCG
>CM060332.1:1516328-1538828 GCA_030674155.1 Stramonita haemastoma
CCCCCCCCCCCCCCCACATAGCGTGTAGGAATACAATGTTATAACGACCATTGACTAGAAAGAATAAGTGTATTGAGATTATATAGATATACATTTTATATATATATATATATATATATATATATATATATTATATATATATATATATATATATATATATATTATATATATATATATATTCTTTTATATCGAGGATAACAGAATAAGCAATCATGTGCTTTTTTTCATCCGGTCCCCGTGTGCATACAGTTTTGTAAATATTGTCATCTGTTCCCACCGGCACACGATGGCCTACTCTTACGAAAAGCGGAACAGGATTTAACGTGTGCGCAAGATGTTCTGCGTGCGTTCGCACACGGGGCCTCGGTTTAAAGTCTCATCCGAAGGACTTTTGGGGAGAGTGGAGTCAGCACTGATGTTAACTCCAGGAAGAAAATTTCCTCGACCGGACTCGAACCCGGGTCTTCAAATTGCCAGCGCAATGTTCTGATCACTAGGCTATCCGCCCCCCGTATAAGGGGCTGTAGGTATATGGCAACGTTCTGGTGGCTTCTGCGACGGTACTGGACCCATTCGTATAGGTCATTGCCTTTCCAATGGATCATTCCAGTGCCGTGGAGAGGGGAGGTCTGCTGCATGGGTAACAGCTTGCCCTCCATGCATACTTGCCCAGGCTTTGCGGTCTAAAAACTAGAGCGCAACTCCATAGTCTTCCGAGACTGATGGGTGCCTACTACTATATATATATATATATATATATATATATATATAATATATATATATATATATATATATATATATATATATATATATATATATATTATATATTATATATTTTGTGTGTCTGTGTCTGTATGTCTGTGTCTGTGTGTCTGTGTCTGTGTAAAAATCCCTCCACTACGACCCGCATATTTTATAACAAGCAACACCTGAGCCTTTTCTTTACCTTTTACTCGTACCGTACTGTACAACAAAAACCCCGATCACCAAACTAACCCCCGGCATGTCCACATGTCCCCACTCCCCAGAGGTGGTGAAGAAGAACCTGATAGACATGGGCTTCAGCGGGTGGATGGCGGATTTCGGGGAGTACCTGCCCATCCACGGGGTTCACTTCCACAGCGGCCAGACCCCGGAGGAGCTGCACAACCAGTGGCCCCTGCTGTGGGCCCGCCTCAACAGGGGGCCGTGGCCGAGACAGGTCACCTGGGAGACGTCGTGTTCTGGATGAGGGCCGGCTGGTCAGGTGAGGTTTTCAGGGGGGAGGGAGAGAGGAGGGAGAGGGGGGAGGGAGAGGGGGAGGGGGGAGAGGGGGAGGAGAGAAGAGAAGAGAGGGGGAGGAGAGGGGGGAGAGAGGGGGGGGAGAGGAAGAAGGGGGGGAGAAAGAGGAGAGGAGGAGAGAGAGAGAGAGGAGAGGGAGAGAGAGAGAGAGAGAGAGGAGAGAGAGAGAGAGAGAGAGAGAGAGAGAGAGAGAGAGAGAGGGGAGAGAGAGAGAGAGGGGAGGAGAGAGAGAGGAGAGAGAGAGAGAGAGAGAGAGAGAGGAGAGAGAGAGAGAGAGAGAGAGAGAGAGAGAGAGAGAGAGAGAGAGAGAGAGAGGATGGGGGAGAGAGAGAGAGAGGGGAGAGAGAGAGAGAGAGAGAGAGAGATAGAGAGAGACACACACACACACACACACACACACACACACACACACACACACACCAAACACACACAGACACACACAGACACACACAGACACACAGAGACACAGAGAGAGACAGACAGACACACAGACACACAGACAGTGACATAGACAGAGACAGACAGACACACAGACAGACAGACAGACACATTGAGTCAACTGAAATAAAAGAAAATGTATGTGTGTGCGTGCGCTTGTGTGCGTGCGTGCGTGCCTACGTATGGCTATGTGTGTGTGGTGCATTTTCAAGCATGTCCATTATTAGAACAATATATAGGTCAGCGTTCAGCTGTCTCCTCTGCTAGTCCATGTGATCATATTGCATCAAGACAAAGATGGCGGTTAATTAAACTTCTGTTTAGATCATTCACGTGTAGTTAAAGTCTACAATGGTGTATTTGTTGATTTTTTTTTATAGCGGTGATAATAAAAATGAGGAATTGCAGTGTCACTCTGGGAAAGATATCAGGTTTGGGTTTTTGTTTTTGTTCATCAGTTACAGCTGCGAGGGTCACCAATAGTGAGCTGGTGAGATTTTGCATATGGACCGCTTTTGCCCACATGAGAGTAGCCACATTCCGACTTCGGGGATGTATGCTGGTTATGTTTGTGTTTCCGTCACCAATCCAGTCGGAGATCAAGAAAAGGAAATGGGGATGGATTAACATACCTCTGCAAACCTGCTTAAAACGTCACCAGGCAGGCCCTCGACTGGAACCCACAAGGGAAGCGGAAAGTAGGTTGACCAAAACAGACCTGGCGCAGAAGCATTGAAGCAGAGACGAAGGCAGCCAGAATGACGTGGGCCGAGCTGAAGAGGATCTCCCAGAACCAAGTCTGTTGGAAGGGTGTTGTTGCGGCCCTTTGTTCCACAAGGAATTAATAGGCATAAGTCCAGTAAGCCAGGCCTGAAAAAGACTTCCGTTGGGTGTGGGGAAAGTTCGCTCAACATTCTATTTCTTTTTTTCCTTTCTCCAGGCAGTGGCAAGTAGTTCATTCTACTGTATTCTACTTTTTCTAGTGAAGAGAAGTTCATTCTATTGTTTCTCTTATTTTCCCTGCTTTCTCCAGGCAGCGGCAACTAGTTCATTCTATTGTAGTCTATTTTTTGTTTTTCTATTCTCCAGGCAGCGGCAACTAGTTCATTCTATTGTAGTCTATTTTTTGTTATTCTATTCTCAGGCAGCGGCAACTACTTCATTCTATTGCATTCTATTGCATTCTATTGTAATCCATTGCATTCTATTGTATTCTATTGTATTCTATTGCATTCTGTTGCATTCTATTGCACTCTGTTCTGCAGGCGGCGGCAACTAGTTCATTCTTTTGCATTCTATTGCATTCTATTGCATTCTATTGCACTCTATTGTGCAGGCAGTGGCAACTACAGCACGTTGATGTGGGCGGGGGATCAGAACGTGGACTGGTCCCCCAGTGACGGCCTGCCCTCCACCCTGACCTCCGCCCTCTCCCTGGCCCTGTCCGGCCTGACCTTGACCCACTTTGACATCGGGGGCTTCACCACCTTCGCCTCCTTCACCCCGCCCCTGGTCCGCTCTGAGCAGTTGTTGCTGAGGTCTGCTGAGCTGGCGGTGTTCACCCCTGTCTTCAGAACTCATGAAGGTCGGTTGTGGTGTTGCTGTTGTTGTTGGTGTTATTGGTGTAGGTGTTGTTGGTGTTGGTGTTGTTGTTGTTGTCATTGTTGTTTGATGGATTAGGTCATCTTTATGACCATGTGTTCTTCTTCTTCTTTTTCTTTGCTATTCTTCTTTCGGTTTTGTTGTTGTTGTTGTTTTCTTCTTCTTCTTCTTCTTCTTCTTCTTCTTCTTTTTCTTCTCCTACTCCTCCTCCTTCCCTTTTCTTCCCTATTCAGTTCCTCATCCCCCTCCTCATCCCACTCATGTGCCATCTGCAGGCAACCAGCCCTCAGCCTGTGTACAGTTCTACTCCAGCCAGGGCACGCTCCTCAAGTTCGGCCGCCTCAGTCGGATGTTCGCGGCCCTGAAGAACTACACCCTTCACGTGGTGGCGCAGTCCTCCCAGACAGGTCTGGCCGCCCAGAGGCCCCTGTTCCTCAACTACCCCGCAGACCCTGCCTCCTACGATGTCCAGTACCAGTACATGTACGGCGACGATCTGCTCGTGGCTCCCGTGTACACGCCCGACACCAACTCCCGGGATGTCTACCTGCCTCCCGACCCCCAAGCCACCTGGGTTTTCCTCTGGGACGAGTCTGTCACCTCCACAGGGGGCAGGGAGACGGTGAGGGTTCCGGCCCCGCTGGGTCACCCGCCCGTGTTTTACCGGAGCACGTCTCCCTTTGTGGCGCTGTTTCGGGCAGTGGCCGCGGAGCCGTTGATAGACTTGCCGGCCTATGCTCTGCCGGGGTCCCCGGGGTCTGGAGAGAAGGGCACCACGTGTTCGGGGTCCTGTGTGGCGCTGGATGTGCTGGCAGGGGCGGTGTGGGTGTTGGTCCTGATGGCCTATGCTAGGGAGTAGAACCGTGTGTGTTCGTGGAGTTTGCTTTTGTTGATATCTCAGGCCTTAGTTGTTTGATTGTTCTTTACAAATTGAGTCTGTTTTCGAAATCGGAATGTGGCTACCTTAATGGCGGGCAAACGGTTTGCATCTAAGGCCAAACTCTCACTGTTGGGGCCTGTGGGCTCTAGCCAAGCAAGGACAGGAACTATTCTGGTTTGGTGGTTGTTATTGTTTTGATTACTTAATCATGTTAAACAGACGTTATTCATTGTTGATATTTGGCACTTTGTGTCTTGAGACAGACTGTACACTGATCACTGTTTAAGGTCTAGTGGCTAGTTGTTCAGCAATGCTAGCGTTTCTTTGCCATGTCAGATCTGAGGGGTTTTTTTGTTATGCCATATTTTAGTGTTGATGGGGGGGGGGGGGGGGGGGGGGGCGTAAATTGATGTATACGTTTACAACTGTGGATTTGATAAAGAATATATTATCGTTTATTTTTGTGGCAGGATGTGTTTATGTGTGTGTAGTTAGAATCCATTGTGAAATGGTTCTTCTCTTTTGCACTTGTTTTCTTATCATACAGAATAAACCAAAGTTTCACCAGTCATATCTTTACTAGTGCTTTTGTCTGTTAACAAGAAAAAATGTGCTTGTGTGTATACTCCTGTATTGGTTTGTTTCTTGGATTGATTTAATGTTATTCAATATAGTAGGCATCCGTCTGTCTCGGAAAACCATGGCGTTAATGGTCTTGAGCGCAAAGCCTGGGTAAGTACGCACGGAGGGCAAGCTGTTACCCATGCAGCAGACCCCCTCTCTCCACGTCGCTGGAATCTTTTGGAAAAGGAATCGCCGATACAAATGATTCTAGTGCCGTCGAAGAAGCCGCCAGAACGTTGCCATATACAGCCCCGAACAGCCCTGGGGACTCCAATTCCCCGATTTTTTCTTAGGGATGGTGTCTAAACACGACAACTATGTGCATGCTGTTTTTTAATAATTATTTTGTTGTCATCCGCTCCTACCGGCACACAATGGCCTGCTCTTCCTAAAGGCAAAATAGGTTTTTAACGTTTTTAAGTCTTTCGGATGAGACTATAAACTGAGCCTCCGTGTTCGAACGCACGCAGTACTATCCCCACTTTCTTCATGAGTTTGGTAAACTGGTGTCGTTGTTGATATTTTTGTGTATTCCTCAGCTTAACAGCCTGGGGGTCACCCAGATAAGCTGCATGCACTCTTGTCTCTCCCTCTCCCCACCTGGGAATCACACACACTCTCTCTGTCTCTCTCTCTCTCTTCTACACACACACACACACAACACACACACACACACACACACACACACACACACACACACACACACACACACACACACACACACACACACACACACACACACACATTTTGACAGGTGAAATATAGCATTTTGTCTGTTTATTTGCCTTTAAGATTGTTACATGTTCTGAAATAAATTCTTAAGTACACGTCTTGATACTATATGGCCGGTATAATTCACGTTGTTATCAGTAAACATATTTTATGAATCAATACGCTTTCCATATAAATCTAAAGTCTTTGATACAGCTTCTAAATAACTGGATCTAGCCTATACAAAAAGCTTCATACCAAATTTGACAACTTGAATATCAAAACTTTCAGAAACAGAAAATGGAAAATGAATTGCTGTGCTTACACTGAAAGAAAAGTAGCGACAAAACAGAGAGACAGACAGAAAGGTAGACAGAGTGTCAGAGAGACAGACAGAGATGCATACAGAAAGACAGAAAGAAAGAAAGAGAGAAAGAAAGAAAGAAGGAAAGAAAGAAAAGAAAAAGAAAGAAAGGAAGGAAGAAAGAAAGAAAGAATGGAGAGAGTGGAGAGAGAAATAGACAGACCTATAGATAGACAGACCTATAGATAGACAGACCTATAGATAGATAGATAGATAGATAGATAGATAGATAGATAGATAGATAGATAATAGATAGATAGATAGATAGACAGATAGATAGATAGATAGATAGATAGATAGATAGATAGATAAATAGATTGGAGTGTGTGTGCTTGCGTGCATGTATGCGCGTGTGTGTAATACTGAAAACGACACCTGTAATCAGGCTTAAGTCTGAAGCAGAAAGGAGAGCGGAAAAAGAATCTAAATTTTCATGTACAGTTTCTATTTAGCAGACAGAACAAACAAACGCGTCTGAAACAACCTAAAGGAATATTTAAAGAGCAATCCCCACAACAGGGCTTTAAAAATGCAAAGGTTTTTAGTTCTTAGAAGTTTTATTCATTTACTTAGGCAAAGATAAATCTTAAATATTTGTCGAGGCTTGCTTTTCAAACAAAAAGAATAAATCTTCAAGGGCCACTACTCAAACAAGGATAAATCGTTCGTTCCTCAAGGCCCACTACTCAAAAAGCATAAAAGCAAAAAGTCGTTCTCAACTCACTAGGGCTGCGCATCACGTAGTGTCTCTTCTCTCTTTGTTGCTCAAGAACAACATCAACAGTTACACGGCAGCTAAAAATTCATATAATAACTTCAGGAAAAAGAAGAAAAAAGAGCCTCTTATATCAGAAGCAAATTTTCTTGTGGTTGTATATTGCTGATCGAGAAATATTCTCGTCTTATTTCCATATTTCTCGTCATTGCTCATCATCTGTCATTCTCATTTCTTTTGTTATACAAACTAACCTAAATCATGACACAAAAGAAGCAAATTCATACAGACACACAATACCCCACGAGGCACAGAAGAAAGAAAGCACACCCGGAACCCAACCCAGCAGAGAGGGAACCCCCAGAACCCTGAGGAGGCCCCACACAGCCCGGACCAGAACCCTCCTCTGGAACTTCGGGGACAAAGGGCGGGGCATCTATCAGGGGTTCTGACGCCACCGCCCTGAAGACGGACAGGAAGGGGGAGGTTTTCCGGTAGAACACCGGGGGCTGACCCAGCGGGGCCGAAACGGTCACCGTTCTCCCCCCCAACACGATCATGGACTCGTCCCACAGGAACACCCAAGGCGTTTCCGGGTCAGGGGGTAAGTAGACCTGGTGTGACGTCACGTCCGGTTGGAGGACAGGGGCGACAAGCAGGTCGTCCCCGAACATGTACTGGTACTGGACGTCGTAGGAGGCTGGGTCTGCCGGGTACTGCAGGAACAGGGGCCGCTGGGCCGGAAGTCCGGTCTGTGAGGCCGTGGTGACCACGTGCCGGGTGTAGTTCTTCAGGGTGGAGAACATCCGGCTGAGGCGCGCGAACTTGAGGAGAGTTCCCCTGCTGGAGTAGTACTGCACGTTGGCTGAGGGCTCGCTGCCTGGGGAAAAGTAAATAAATAAATAAAATAAAGGTAAAGGTGTCCCATAACCTGTGTGGTCGTAGAGGAACGAGGCATCAGAGACCTCGGCTTCTCTAGGGGCCAGCATGTTGAGGGCGGCACCCATCTCCTCTCCCTCACTACTTTACCTTCCCTGACCCTAAAGAGGCCAGGTACCCATTTATGGCTGGGGGAACTGTACTGAAGCCAAGGCGAGCAAACGGTCACCCATTCAATTGGTAACCATGCTCAATGCTGCTTAACCGTGGCTGGGGGAAAATGAGTGCTCTGACCACTGAGCTATCCTGTCCCTGGGGAAAAGCTTGTTTTAAAAAGAATGTGAGTACTGCTACACTGGTCCGTTGCTGGTGTGCATATTTGTAAAGTTATATAACAGACAGTATAGCTCAGCTGTCAGAGTACTCGCTCTCCACACGCTAAGGTCAAGCCGCATTGAGTGTGGCTCCCTCTTGGATGGGTGACCATCAATGTGCTTTGGCTCTTGTGCGTTTTCCCCAGTTCACCCAGCTGTAAATGAATGCCTGCCCTCTTTAGGGTCAAGGAAGGTACAGTAGCAAGAAAGAGGGGATGGGCGCCACCCTTAAAAAATGCTGGCCCCTAGCGAAGCTGAGGTCTCTGAACTTTTTCACCCCAACCACGCATAGTTTATGGGAGCACCTTTTTACTACATGCATAATTGAGTTAGCCCCGTTACACTGCAGTCAAGAAGGCTACACACACACACACACACACACACACACACACACACACACACACACACGCACGCACACGCACGCACGAACGCACGCACGCACGCACGCACGCACGCACACACAGCACAACTCATGTACACACAAAAAGTTCAACACAACTGTTTCAGCATACCTCAACTACAACAACAACATCAACAGCAACAGCTACAACAAAAACAACAACACAACAACAACAATAATAACAGCAACAACAATAACAACAGCAGCAACAACACAAACAATAACACCACCACCAATAACACCACCACCACCACCAACACCACTAACACCACCACCACCACCACCAACAACACCAACACCACACCACCACCACCACCACCACCACCACCAACAACAACAACAACAACAAAAACTCCACCAACAGACCTTCATGAGTTCTGAAGACAGGGGTGAACACGGCCAGCTCAGCAGACCTCAGCAGCAACAGCAACAACAACACCAACAACACCATCAACAACAACAACACCAACAACACCAATAACAACACCAACACCAACAACACCATCAACAACACCAACACCAACACCACCAACACCAACAGACCTTCATGAGTTCTGAAGACAGGGGTGAACACCGCCAGCTCAGCAGACCTCAGCAGCAACTGCTCAGAGCGGACGAGGGGCGGGGTGAAGGAGGCGAAGGTGGTGAAGCCCCCGATGTCAAAGTGGGTCAAGGTCAGGCCGGACAGGGCCAGGGAGAGGGCGGAGGTCAGGGTGGAGGGCAGGCCGTCACTGGGGGACCAGTCCACGTTCTGATCTCCCGCCCACATCAGCGTGCTGTAGTTGCCGCTGCCTGCACAATAGAGTGCAATAGAATGCAATAGAATGAACTCCTCTCCCCACTAGAAAAAATAGAATACAATAGAACGCAATAGAATGAACTCCTCTCTCCCGCCCACATCAGCTGCTGTTGTTGCCGCTGCCTGGAGAAATGAACAAAAGTAGAATACAATAGAATGAACTTCTCTCCCTGCAGAAAAATAGAATGAAATGAACTAGTTGCCGCTGCCTGGAGATAAGAAAAAGAATATAGTAGAATGAACTCTTCTCCCCACTAGAAAAAATAGAATACAATAGAAATAACCGCTCCCCCCCTCCCACACTTGTGGCGATCCTGGGGCCTGTCAGAATGATTTCTTCTGGAAACTCTGAGCTAGGAAGTCCTTTTCTATCCCTCTCTTTGTTTCTGCCTTGTTCCTTTACGTTACTGGTACCTCTTGTCTTTTTTCTGCCTTCTTTGTCCAAATTCCTGCCTTTATTGTAGTGGGGGGGGGGGGGGGGGGGGGGATAAGGGGTGACATTTATAGGTGAGAGTTGGAAAGAGATATATTACAAAACAATAAGATATGAGACGCCACGATTTTTATAGGCAAAAGGTAAAGTGTCCCATAATCTATGTGGTCCTAGGGAAGCGAGGCACCAGAGACCTCAGCTTCTCTAGGGGCCAGCATGTTGAGGGCGGCGCCCATCTCCTCTCCCTCGCTGCTTCACCTTCCCTGACCCTATAGAGGGCAGGTACCCATTCACAGCTGGGAGAACTGGGGGATTGTACTGAAGCCAAGGCGTGCAAATGGTCACCCATCCACTTGGTAACCACGCTCGACGCTGCTTAACCTTGGCTGGGGGAAAGCGAGTGCTCTGACCACTGAGCTGTCCTGTCTCCGTTACCGGAATAAAACAGGGTTAAACCCCACAGCAAACAGGCAGCACACTAACCACAGGTACTTACCACTGAACCCCGACCGCATCCAGAACACCACTTCTCCCAGTTTCCCGGCCTCCTCCACAGCCTCGCGGTTGAGGCGTGCCCACAGCACGGGCCACAGGTTGTGCAGCTCCTCCCCTGTCTGCCCCCCGTGAAAACTGACCCCCCGGACAGGAAGGTACTCCCCCATGTCCGCCATCCACCCGTCCAGCCCCAAGTCTATCATGTTGGCCCTGATCACGTCTGCAGCAATCCAGCCATCAATCCATCAATCAATAAATCCATCAATCAATAAATCCATCAATCAATAATCAGTCAGTCCATCCATCCATCCATCCATCAATCCATCATCCAATCCATCATATCTATCATCCATCCATCCATCCATCATCATCTTTCAAACTAAACCAATCAGTCAATTAATCAGTCAAATCAGTCAGTCAGTCAGTTACATGTCATCAGACAATGTATACACGTAAGCCGAGTGGTTAACACCGTTTAACTGTAATCCCATGGGTTTATGAAGTCGTGGTTCGAATCTTCCAGTTCCCAAATATCTGGTGAATTTATTGTGGGTCGTTTTACGATCTCCCAGGTCAACTTGAAGTGCAGACCTGCCAGCGCCTTTATTCGCTTCGTGTAAAATCTCACACATTGTCCATGTGATGTCCTTCATAACACGAGATGGCGGTGGTGGGAGTCGGGGTCCCATAACTTCTGCTATCGTTGGAGGTACAAGGCTTCAGAGACCTCAGCTTCTCTAGGGGCCAGCACATTGAGGGCGGCGCCCATCTCCTCTTCTTCACTGCATTACCTCTCCTCTTCCTAAAGAGGGCAAGTACCCATTCACAGCTGGGTGAACTGGGGGACTATACTGAAGCCAAGACGCACGAACAGGTAACCCATTGCAACGCAACCACGCCACGCTGTTAACCATAGCCTGGGAGAGGAGTGCTCTGACAGGAATCTGACAGGACGTGGCGCAATATCACCAGGTGGTCAAAGTGGCAATAACATTATGTTATATATGCTGCCGGTGTAAACAAAGTAACCACAAAGCATCCATGATAAACAAGTCCGGTGTTAAGGGAGAGGGAACTACACATTGTGTGGTCTCTGATTGATGGGAGATATTGCATGAGTTTGCTGGAGGTTGTGTGCGAGTGTATGCATGTATTTGTCACTCATTTCTCCTCTGAGGACTCTCTGCTGCCACGCTCTGCGCGAGTTTCTCACCACAAATGCGTAGGACTGGTACCACGACTCTCTGCAAGAGCTCCGAAATGTACCGATGTTGAGATTTCATCTATGCGAGCCAAGGTAGCCGCATTCCGAGTTCAGGAGACTCCATGAAATTTGATAAACAATATAAATGTTTTCCTACAAAATACCCTAAGACAGTAGCGGAGGCGGACCTACCATTCTTGTACCAGGCGAAGGCCCTGGGGTTGGTGAGGTCGACAGTGCCGCCATGGAAATCCCCGAAGTGGGAGAGGAAGGTCTGGTTACTGGAGTTCTTCACCAGATACCCATGCTCCTCAGCCACTGGGGACACACACACACACACACACCAACACACTACACACACCACACACACACACACACACACACACACACACACACACACACACATATGCATACACATATGCCACACTGACACATGCATTACACGTATGCATGCGTCCGTGCGCGCACACACACACACCGCACACACACGACACACACACGCACACACATGCCACACGTCATGCAGACACACACACACACTCACGCACGCACACGCACACACACACAACATATATTATATATTTTTTTATATATATATATATATATATATATATATATATATTATATAAAATAATACTACTACTACTAGCTCTACTAATAATAAACACACATAAACAATACACACACACACAATTATATCTATATTTCTTATAATCTATTACACACACACACACACACACACATCACACACACACACACACCTCCCAACACACACACACACACACACACACACACACACACCTCTCTCTCTCTCCCACCACACCACATAGATACGCATCGCATCGCAACACCGCACACTAAACAGTACTCTACTCACCAGCAAACAGAGAGCCCTCGCTATGAAGATGAGGGTTGATGTAGCCCAACAGACGAATTCCTCTGTCATGCAGTTCGCTGATAAGTGTGGGCAGTCCTGCACAGTCACACACACACACACACACACACACACACACACACACACACACACACACACACACACACACACACACACAAACACACACACACGCATGCACGTACGCACACACGCATACAGTGCACGCACGCACGCATACATGCATAATAGTGATGTGGAGATGCAAGGCTGGCATGAGGATTTTCAGTAAAAACAACAAACAAACAAACAAAACCCCAACATCCCCACCTTTTGTGCTAGAAATTCCCTCTTTTTCTATCCCTCTCTGTTTTTTTTGTTGTTGCTTTATTCCCATTTTTTTGTTCGATTCCCCCTTCTTGTCTAGTTTTTGCCTTGGTGATCCACTCTCCTGCTTTTTTTTTCTCCAGAAAGACTAAGAATATATTTGGAGGAAGTAGAAGTGGAGGAAAACAAGTGCAGGTAAAGACATAAAAGATAAGAATTCTCTCCCACACCGAAGTCGGATGTGCGGGGCCTGATTTGTCAGGCGCTTAACGGCAGCACGATGCATTTTCGCTCCTATGACAGACAACACTAGTTGCCGTCTGAGCGTTTGAAGAAGAAGGAGGACTAGGACCTCTGGGTAGGTATGGAGAGATATGGATCGGTGGTCTGCAGGTAACGCACCTGCCCAGAAACCACAAAGTCCGGGGACAACCCGTGTCTGGGTTCCATCCCCGTTTGTGCCAAAAACTTTTCCCCCATCCACTAAACCGTGAATGGTGATCTGGGTGCTAGTCTTTCGGGTGAGATAATAAACTGAGGTCCTGTATCACTCACTTCACTCAGTCCCATGTCCCAAAGGACGTAGGGGGGACATGAGAGAAGACACAACAGAGGTCCTGTATGCAACACGCATTTAGCGCACGTAACTCCCCCCCCCCCCCAACTTGAAGTGGTATGGGCACGTTATATGGACATCTGGACTGGCCAAGACTGTCCTACAGGGAACAGTTCAAGGAGGGAGACGAAGAGGCAGACAGAGAAAACGATGGGAAAACAACATCAGAGAGTGGACAGGCCTTGGGTGGAAAGACTTGGCACAGAAAGCTGAAAACCGCGAGGAGTGGAGGAAGCTGGTTGCAAAATCTCCAGTGGTGCTCCAATGGTCTGTCTACAAGACAGGTGAAGGTGATGGTGAACAAAAAACCCATGACAACAAGAGAATTGTGCCTGGCAAAATATCTGTAGAAAAAAACAAAGCCACTCTGATAGGGAAACAAATACACAGGTAGACAGGAAAAGAAAAAAATAGTGGGTTGCGCTGCTCTTGTGGCGACGCACTGTTCTTCTGGAGGAGAGCAGCCTGCATTTCAGGCAGAGAAATCTGCCCTGACTGACAGTGGTATACAAAATACAAACACAAACATAAGATACAAACCGGGATTCCCGATTTAGCTTCTACTTGTAGCGCAGGAGAGATAGTAGACGGGGATTCCCCTCTTCGCCTCAGTCAAGGCCACAGCGCACGAATCGCACGTGAAGAGCACAAAGAATGCAGAAATAGTGAAACTGACAACACCCCCTACCACACAGTCAAGGTTACAGAGCAAGGATGGCACGTGCAGATAACGAGGAATGTAGACATAGTGAAATTGACAACCCCCTCTATGTATCAAACCAGACGGTCGAGGTCAACCATCACGGATTGCACGTGCAGATAATGAGGAATGCGGAAACATTACGTGGCGGCAGAGTTCAAGGACATTCTGCGTGCCTAGGCAGAGTGGATGGAGTTGAAGCCATTATTTTCTGGTACCCCCTCCCTCCTCCTCCTCCCCCCCCCTCTCTCTCTCTCTCTCTCTCTCTCTCTCTCTCTCTCTCTCTCTCTCTCTCTCTCTCTCTCTCTCTCTCTCTCTCTCTCTCTCTGTTGTTGTTCTAGAGTATGGTCCATTTACTCTCAAAACCGAGTTTCGAGTTCGAGTTTTCTCTGTCTCTGCCTCTGTCTGTCTGTCTGTCTGTCTGTCTGTCTGTCTGTCTGTCTGTCTGTCTGTCTGTCTGTCTCTATCTATCTATCTATCTATCTATCTATCTATCTATCTGCCTGCCTGCCTGTCTGTCTGTCTGTCTGTCAGTCTGTCTCTGTCTACATCTATCTATCTATCTATCTATCTATCTATCTATCTATCTATCTATCTATCTATCTATCTATCTATCTGTCTGCCTGTCTGCCTGTCTGTCTGTCTGTCTGTCTGTCTGTCTGTCTCTGTCTTTGTCACTATCTATCTATCTATCTATCTATCTATCTATCTATCTATCTATCTATCTATCTATCTATCTATCTATCTATCTATCTATTGTATTTTATTGTATTGTAGGTGTGTGTGCCCGCGCGCGTGTTGCGTGCTTGCGTGCGTGCGTGCGTGAGTGTGTGTGTGTACATTCGAATTTGTTAAAACTGTAAATTGTTGTTAATTGTGTGTTGTGTTGGTCGAATGCAAGCGCTTTGATTTGTTTTTACAAGATATAGCGCTATACAAATTCCATGTATTATTATTATTATTATTATCTATCTATCTATCTATCTATCTATCTATTATCTATCTATCTATCTATCTATCTATCTATCTATCTATCTATCTATCTATCTATCTATCTATCTATCTATCTATCTGTCTATCTCTCTATCTCTCTCTATCTATCTATGTACCTACCTACCTATCTTCTCTCTCTATCTATTTATCTCTCTATCTCTCTATCTATCCATCTCTCTATCTATCTATCTATCTATCTCTCAGCCACACTGACCAGAGTACAGAGTGTCATCATAGTGCCAGTTCCAGAACAGCTGCTGTTTGTTGTCAGGGTGGTGAAGGTACCCGCCCAGTCCCGTAGCCACACCCCGCACAGCGCCACCCTGTATTCCTCCGCCTGCTCCACCCGCTCCGTAACCTGGGTCAGTTTTATTGTATTTTATTTTATTGTTTTATTTTATTTATTTATTTTATTTTGTATCATGTTATATCACAGCAGATTTCTTTGAGTGAAATTTGAGATGCTCTGCCCCGTGAGAACGCTTGCCACAAGTGCAGGTCCACCCATTATTTTGTTTTCTTTTTGCTGTCTGCAACTAGTTGTATTTGTTCCCTATCAGAGTGGCTTTTTTTCTACAGAATTGTAACAGGGACAACCCTCTTGTTGCCGTGGGTTCTTTTACTTGCGCTAGATAATGATGTGTAACACACGGGGCGTTGGTTTATCGTCTCATCCGAAAGACAAGCACCCAGACCACCACTCATGGTCTAATGGATGGGGGAAAAGTTTTGGGCCCAAACGGGATTCAATACAAAGACGATGGGGACAGTGCATCAGTATATTTATGCATGGATCAGTGGTCTGCAGGTAACGCACCTGCCTGTCTAGAAAGCCAAAGGTCTGGGTCAGGAGTGTGCAGTGGTTTGATTGCCTGCTTGGGCCCGAAACTTTTCCCCCTATCCATTAGACCATGAGAGGTGGTCTGGGTGCTAGGCTTTTTGATGAGGTGATAAGCTGAGGTCTCGTATGTTACACATCATTATTTAGCACACGTAAAAGAACCCACGGCAAGAAGAGAGTTACTCTTGGCAAAATTATGTAGAAAAAAAGTCACTTTTAGGGAAACAAATACAGTTGCAGACTGGAAAAGAAAAATAATACTGAGTGGTTCTGCTTTTGTGGCGACGCGCTCTCCCTCCCGGGGAGAGCAGCCCGAATTTCATGCAGAGAAATCTGCCGTGACTTAAAGTGGGTATACACTACAATACAACACAATACAACACCCCCCACACACACACACACACACACACCAGGTATAGGTATATACATGTTTACATATATATGGAACTGTGGCATAGGCATAAATCTCACCATTGGTGAGCATAAGTGTTTTAGCCGCAGCAATGAGAAAAAAAGCACTGTTACGAAAAAAAAAACTTCTCGGTATTAAAAATATGATGGACAAACTAATGTTATCAAGCTAGAACAATGTGTAAGTCAGCAGTATTGCATTAAAGAGTAGTTTACCGTGGTAATCCATACTGTGATTTCAAAAAAGATGTTTGGAATAAATGTCGATGCTTTATTTCACTACTGGTCAATTTTCATTAAATTCTGCTGTTAAGTGACAATGTTAAAAAAAAGAAGGAAAAAGCCACCTGCTGCTAGAGTGCATCACTCTCCTCCTCCTCCCCTCCTTATTATTTTTTTTCCCGAGGAAAATGGAATAAACACTTTGTGCTTTTTCTTTTTACCTCCAGTGCCCGTGTGTATGCGGTTTTGTCAACCCTAGAGGCACATAATGATCCACTCTTCCGAAAAGAATCATGAGGAAGAAAGGCATAGTTTCAGTTTTATTCAATCAAATTTTCTGTGAAAATATATATTATATATATATATATATTATATATAATATATATATATTATATATATATTATATATATATATATATATATTATATATATATATATATATATATATATATAATATATATATATTAAAGTGTTCTCTTCCCAAGAACCACCACCACCACCACCCCACACCCACCTTCTGGGTCCCTCCCTGCAAGCCCAGAACCGCCCCATCATGCAGCCATGCCGGAAGTTCCGGCTGACGACCCAGATACTCCGACAGATGGCGCACGAGCTGTGTGACGTCACTTCCGTTCTGGATGAGGACGCGGCCGTGGCTGATGTTGGAGCGCTGGGCCACGATGTAGAGCTGGTGGAAGTGGGGGTGGGTGAAGTCCAGGATGGCGTAATCTGGCCCCTCGTGGTGCAGGTAGTAGCCCCGAGTGCTGAGGAAGGTGGGCTGCACAGCGGAGACAGCAGACAGCAGACAGCAGCGTCAGACACTGAGACACGTGTGTGCCCTGATGTCAGAGAAACTTCTCACGGTGTGTGCCCTGGTGTCACAGTGCCGCTACCTTCATGGGGGAGGGTGAGGGGGTGAGGATGGGAGGGAGCATGTGCAAAAAATTTCACCATTGGTGGAGAGCAGAGCTCTAGTCTAGCTCGAGGAATAAAAATAAAATAAAGTAAATAAAATAAAATAAAATAAAATGAATAAAAGATAAAATAAAATAACAAAAGACAATGAAATAAAATAAATCAAAATAAAATGAAAGGTCCCACTACTATACTACTTGAGATTGCTATTTCCTTTCTCTTGCTTACAGTCTTTTTTCAATCAAATTCTTGACTTTTTTGTTATGTCCCTCTGTCTTTAGCTTCTGTTTTGCGGTACCACAAAAAAGATGTTACATAAAATAAAGCTTTGTGCATACTACCCAATGTAATACATTTCCACACATAACGAGTTTCTGTTCTAAAGCTATACAACTCTATTAAGAACAGCCCATATGAATCAATTAAGACACACATAAATATAATCGATATTTTCGAAAAAGTAGGCCATTGTGTGCTGGAGGAGAAGATGACAAAATTTACAAAACTGCACACATACAGGGACTGGGTGTAAAAAAAAAAGCACATGAGTGCTGATTCCATTATCCTCGATATAAAAGAATAGATAGATAGATAGATAGATAGATAGATAGATAGATAGATAGATAGATAGATAGATAGATAGATAGATAGATAGATAGATAGATAGATAGATAGATAGATAGATAAACAAATAAATCATTGGTGTGGTGATGGAAATAAAGTGTGTACCTGGGGGAAGTAGGTGGTGTGGTAATCTCCCCCTGCTCCGTCCCTCTGGTCAGCCAGGAAGGTGGTCAGTGTGCTCTTGTTGCGGCCCACACCTGCAACAACGGGTCATGCTGGGTTAGGCTGCCCCCCTTCCCCACCCCTATTTCCCAAAATTGTGTGCATGGGGATAAGGTCGTCCGTCGTCGTTTTTGTTGTTGTAAATTGTTATGTTATTGTTGTTGTGGTGTTTGCTGTCGTGTTGATTTTTGTTGGTTGCTTGTTGTTATCCGGTTGGCGTTCTCTAGTTGGTCGTTGTAGGTGACTGAGTTATTTGTGGTCAGTCGTTATTACGGGCTGAGGGGGTGTCCTGCGATCTAGTAGAACGGCACAGTGAGGCCACATCAAAGTCACATCACAGTGGCGTCTCTATCTCATCTCATCATCATAGCATCCATCTGATCATCATCATCCATCACCAACAGAGGCTGCAGAGAGTTTCATTCATCATTCATCAATCATCACACACACCACCACACAACATCCACCATCACACCAAACAGTCACCCATCATCACTCATCATCATCATCCATCCACCCCATCACCATCACCCCCACCCCACCCACCATCCCATCACCACCCCACCACACCACCATCACCCTCTCCATCCACCACCACCACCACCACCCCACCACCCACATCACCATCACCACCCACCATCATCACCACCACCACACCCATCACCCCCTACTCCCACCCCCCACCCCCACCCCCACCACCACCACCACCCACCACCACCACCCCCCCCTCACCCCCACCCTGAGGACCCACCTTGCTCGCTGGTCCACACGGGGAAGGCTCGGCCCCTGAGGTGCAGGAAGGAGAACTGCTCTCCCCCGCCGAACACTCTCTCCCCGGGGAGAGCCGCCACGCGCAGCCACAGCCTGTCCAGGTGCCCCCCCACCTCCGTCACCCTCAACACCAGGGCGTGCTGAGCGTCCTCCTCGATCTCTATGCGGGCCTGGGAGACAGAGAAGGGGAGTGGAGTGCAGTGGAGCAACAAGTCTTTGTTTCAGAGTCTGGTATATATATGCTGGTGCCCACAAAGAAAGGACGGTGGCAGGATGGTTAAGACGTTCGCCTGCCAATATGTAAACCGTGAGTTTCTGGGTTCGTACCCAGCCTCGCCCTTTCTTCCCAGTTTGACGAAAAAATCGAACTGAATGTCAAAGTCATTCGGATGAGACTCGAAACCGAGGCCCCGTGTGGAATGCACGTAGAACATCTTGCGCACACGATAAAAACCCCGTTCCACCTTTCAGAAGAGTAGGCCATCGTGTGCCGGTAGGAGCGGATGACAAAATTATTCAAATCAACATGCAACACAGGTGTCGTGTTTAGACACCATCCCTGAGGAAAAATCGGGGAGTTGGAGTCCCAGAGCGGCTCGGGGCTGTAGGTATATGGCAACGTTTCTGGTGGCTCCTGCGACGGTACTGGAACCATTCATATCGGTCAATGCCCTTCCAATGGATCATTCCAGTGCCGTGAGAAGGGGGATCTGCTGCATGGGTAACAGTTTGCCCTCCATACTTACTTTTCCCAGGCTTTGCGCTCTAAAGACTAGAGCGCAACTCATAGTCTTCCGAGACTGATGGGTGCCTACTGCCTACACAGGCCCTTAATTTATCGTCTTATTCGAAATTCTAGCACCCAAACCACCACTCAAGATCTGGAGGATAGGGGAAGGGGGGTTGGGGGAGTTTTGGTTCATATAGTATGATTCATCCCCGAGGTCGGAATGCGGCTGCCTTCATGGAGGGCAAGCAGGGTGGCATACGGAAAACCCTCACCCTAGGTGAACCTGAGCTGGAGCCCAGGAAAGGAAAAAAAAATACACACTAGCGCAGTTAACTAGAACAACACAACGCAATGCAAACACCTAGTGAACTGCAACAACAATAACACAGCAGCAACAACAACAATAACACAACAGCAACAACAACAATAACACAACACAATACAACACCTAGTGAACTGCAACAACAATAACACAGCAGCAACAACAATAACACAACAGCAACAACAATAACACAACAGCAACAACACAATAACACAACAGCAACAACAAAGCACAAACACAACACAATCAACATAGAACAGAGCAACAACGAACAATAACACAACAACAGCAACAACAAAACAGCAGTGTTCTAGAGTCTATGTTACTCAAATAATGATAGAAATCAAAGAACAGTCCTATGTAGACAATATAACACTAAGAGAAAAACAACAATAACAACAATAACAACGCGAAAAACAATATCCACATTACCTTACAAAATGATAGAAACCAAAGTACAGTTCTAAGTAAAAAATACGGCACTGAGAGAAAAGCAACAACAACAACAACAAAACAACAATGTCCAGTTTACGTCGCATACAAAAGGACAGAAATCAGAGTTCAATATCGAAAGTACAACACAAAGAGAACACCAACAATAACAACAACAATGAGAAACACACAACAAACCAGCAGCATCCGTTGACCCTACTTACAAAATGGTAGAAATCAAAGAACAGTTCGATATCGAAAGGTGGTTCAGTGCTATAGATGGTGACGAAAGGCAGAGGGATGCGGGAGTTGAGACGATCCCTGACGTGGAAGTTCCCCCCGGACTGTTCAAAATCTGTCCGCCCCTCGCCGACAAACATCATGGGGTGGGTCTCGTTATGCTGGAAAATCTGCACCACACGAGTAGCACAGAGAGAGAGAGAGTCAGCTTCTGGTGGTGAGGAAATAGACGTGTACACAGTGTGATGATGATGATGATGATGATGGTGATGGATGATGATGATGATGATGATGATGATGATGATGAGACGACGAGAGGAGGAGGAGGAGGATGTGGTATATATAGTAGTATGTATGTAATATATATAATATAGTTTATTTATTATTATTTATTTATTCATTTATTACGGTGGTCTAGAGGTATTGCGCCTGCCTAGAAAGCGAAAAGTCCTGGTTCCAAGTGTGTGGGTGACAGCTCTCTTGTTCCCCGGGTTCTTTTACCTGCGCAGAACGCTTGTTCCTCATGGACCCTCGGTTCATCGTCTCCTCCTCCTCCTCCTCCTCCTCTTTCCTCTTCTTCTTCTTCTTCTTTCTTCTTCTTCTTCTTCTCTTCTTCTTCTTCTTCTTCTTCTTCTTCTTCTTCTCGTCGTCGTCGTCCGTCGTCGTCGTCGTCGTCGTCGTCGTCGTTGTTGTTGTCGTCATCGAACGCTCAGCCACCAACTATTGTTGTCAGTTATATGAGCGAAAATGCGTCACGCTGCCGTTAAGCGCCTGACAAATCAGGCCCTGCACATCAGACTTCGGCTTTGCTTTTGTTGTATGTGTATTGAATAAATCGGTTTAAACAAAAGTCAAAGCTGTTCTCACCACTGTTTATGTTGTCTGTGTATGAATAGTAGTGTTTAAAAAATCAGGTTTACCACTGCTTATGTTGTGTGTGTTATTGAATAAGTCAGGTTAAACAAAAGTCAAAGCGTCTTCACCACTGCTTATGTTGTGTGTGTGTATTGAATAAATCAGGTTTAAACCAAAGTCAAAGCGTCTTCACCACTGCTTATGTCTTATGGGATGATAGCTAGTGTCGAAACATTGCGCTGCATTTAAGACCGGGTTCGAGTCCGGTCGGGAATTTTTCTCCTGATGTTAATCGTGTGACTCATCTCCAAAAGTCTTTGATGAGACTTTAAACCCAGCAAGTGTGCGAACGCAGCAGACTCTTGGCACACGTTATCTGTTCCGCTTTTCGTAATGAAGTAAGGCCATGTGTTGCGGTGGAACAATGACAAGATTTACAAATGCATACTCACGGACCGGGTGAAAAAGCACATGATTGCTTATTGTTTATACTCGTATAAAAAAAAATAAAATATAAATAGTATATGTGTGTGTATTGAATAAATCAGGTTTAAACCAAAGTCAAAGCGTCTTCACCACTGCTTATGTTCTTATGTTGTGTGTGTATTGAATAAATCAGGTTTAAACAAAAATCAAGCGTCTTCTCCACTGCTTATGTTGTGTGTGTATTGAATAAATCAGGTTTAAACAAAGTAAAGCGTTTTACCACTGCTTATGTTGTGTGTGTATTGAATAAATCAGGTTTAAACAAAAGCGAAAGCGTTTTACCACTCGGCCACATTGCCTGTCACGGACAGAGGGGGGTGGTGGAGGTGGTGTGGGGGGGGGGAGAGGGTACAAAACAACTGAACTCTTGGAGTGGCTGAAGAAGATTGTAGGCCTGCTCACGTCTGTCTTCGTGCTGCTGTTAGTTACGGTACAACATCCTCTGGAAGTTCAGAGCTTTTGTTCCCATTTGGGGATACTTATGGAATCTACCTGTGCGTGTGTACGTGCGCACGCGCACGCCTACGCACACATGCACGCAGAGAAGACTCTCTCTTTCTAAATACACACACACACAATACTAGATATATATATATATATATATATATATACGCACGCACGCACCACACACACACACGCACCACACACACACACACACACACACACACACACACACACACACACACACACACACACACACACACCACGCCACACACACACACACACACACACACACACACACACACACACACACACACACACACACACACACACACACACACAC